>LPNX010393484.1:35038-132773 GCA_001517045.1 Pseudotsuga menziesii
ATACATTGCGTGTAGCACTTGTTGGGCTCCTTTGAGAGGAAAAATGTTAAGGCTCTATCATTCTTCTAGTACTCTTTAACAAGTGTAGTTTCATTTAATTGAATAAAATTCTATACTTCCAGGTGAGTAAAGAGGGTTTTGAAACTTAGCAATTGCTACCATGAATCTTTCCAAAAGAGGGCGTTATTCCCTTCTTTGATCTCCCAAAATATATGCTGATGAATGAGGGCCCTTTGACTATTTTCACTTTCCATATCAAAGAACTTGGAAGGGATCGATCAAACCTAATCAAGTGAGAAGGATCCCAATCCTTACCATATTTTCTATTCCATAGCTAACTCCTACACCCAGGGGGTGTCACTCTAAGATAACCACTTCCACTATATTTTGGCTGAAAGGGCCATGTTATTGATTTATGAATCCCAGATTCTGAGTCCTCCTCCCCTCTTAGGGGGACAAACATTTTTCCATCTGACCAAATCCCACCGATTTCCATTTTGGTCACACCCCCTGAAGAAAGATCTTTTCATATTTCTAATGGATTTAGGACCCATTTAGGAGAAGCAAGGACTGATAAAGATACAACGACATATAATAGAGGGCCACCTTTATAACGACCATTCTTCTTTCCATGTTAAGAGAACGAAAAGTCTATGACATGATGTGACCTTCCATCTTGTCCAACAATTCTCTCCAAGAGAAGTGTTTGACAACATAATCAAACAAGGGGGATCCTAAGTACTTGAAGGGTAGAGAGGAAACCAAGAAACTCAAAATTATCGCAATGTTGCATTGGGCGGTAATATCAGTGTTGAAGAAATAGATTTGGGATTTGTCCAAGTTGATGGTGGTGCAAGAGGCTTCAGATAATGTATCAAGAATATATTTAAGAGGGTGAGATTCTTGTACTGAAGGGAACCCAAAGAGAAGGATATCACCGAAAAAATGTTGATATATCTGGGTGGGAGCCCCATCGAGAGAGATCCCTCGGAGGGGGAAAAAATACAGTATCATGTGTATCATATGACCCAGGCCTTTCACCATGAGGATGAAAAGAAATGGGGAAAGGGGATCACCTTGATGAAGGCCATGTGAGGGGGAGAAGGTTGAGGAGAGTGAGCCATTGACAAGTATGGAGAAGAAACAAGAGGAGATGAGAGAAAGGATCCATATGGTCCATTTTTGACAAAAACCAAATCCTAGGATCATTTTCTTCAAGAATTCCTAGCTCATATTATCAAAGGATTTGGAAGGATCGAGTTTTACGAGCATGCGAGGGGATCTTGAGATATTTAGGGAGTGGGTGATTTGCTGGTCTAAGATAATACTATCCATGATTTGTATTCCCACTACATACCCATATTGTTCTAGGGATATTAGCGAAGGGAGTAGGGGTTTCAAGACATTAGTGAAAACCTTCAATATGATCTTATAAATAACATTGCATAGGTAGATGGGTCAGAACTTACTGAGCTGAGAGGCACCTTTTTCTTTAGGAACCAGAATGAGAAGACTATATTTGAGTGTCGAACATCCATTTCTTTTTTTCAATATTCCTCCACTAGTTCATGTACTTCTTCTTTCAACAGATCCCAATAGTGATGGAAAATTTTGATTGTAAATCCATTATGTCCCAAAGCCTTTTCCTCTACCATGTGGTTAACTACTGCTTCAAATTCATTCATAGTGATTGGTTGCATTAAGGAGGCATTATTCTCATTAGTTAGTAAGGAGAGGATGTGCTTGGTCACCTAATAGATAGTTGTCACGCATGAAGGAATGGGTTTAGTAAGAAGAGTATTGAAGAATCTAGTAAGCTCCCCTTCCATATGTATGTGCCCCTCCATAACAATGCTCTCTTATGATTTGAGATTGGTGATTTTGTTTTTTATTATATGTTGGACTGTGGATCGGTAAAAAAATAACTATTTCTTTCTCCCTATTTTAACCATCTGACTCTTGATTTTTGGCTCCAGAGAATTTCCTCTTGCTCATATCCCTCGTGCAGGTGAGCCAAGAGTTATTTTTCTTTCAGTTTGATATCCTTTGTGTACCCCTGATTCATGATAGAAAATTGTATTCATTCTAGTTATTATTGTATCACTTCTTTATCTTGGAAGATATTTCCAAAAGTGTTGTGATTCCACTATTGGAGGCTGGCTCGAAGAAGCCTCGAATTTTGATGCATGATGGACATTTTTTATCTACATTTGACTTGCATGTTGTACCACCACCTACTGACTGTATCAAATAAGGATGAGTGAGAGAGCAATAACTTTTCGAATATGAAAGGCCTATGAAGGGAGATCCCTATACTGTGCCATGAATGTGAGATGGTGTGATCTAGCTTTGGGGAGCATCATTGCTTCAAGGATCCCACCCAAGCGAAGAATACTTTTTGTGGCCAGAAAATAGTCAAGAATTTTGGAAATATGGTGAACCCCATTTGTCTTATTGTTCGAGGTGATGAACCTAGAGAAAGTACGAAGGTCCACTAGTGCACAATTCGTTGTGATGGTTTTCAAGGCCTAGTCCTTGCTGGAGAGAATTTTAAGACCTCCTTTTTTACCTCTAGGATACCAATCGTGTTGAAGTCATCACCGATGATAATGGGGGTGTTGTAGTGTTGCACAGTGAACCATTCAAGGAGGTTGAGGAGCTACATCATATTAATTGATGATTGGGTTCCATAGACATTCAGAATATGGCCTCAAACATTAGTTACAACTAAGTGAGAAAAGACATAGATGGAATGAGCAGTGGAAACTAGGTTATTAAGAGAGATGAGAAGAGGGTTCCAGATGATGGAGATACCTCATGAGGAAACTTAAGCATCAATATAAGTACTTTGGCTTCCCTTCGATAGCTTGGTCCTCATCCTAAGAAGGGATTCAGTAGAGTATTTGGTTTCTTGAATGAAGATAACAACTACCTTTACTTTTTGTATATTCAACTTCAACATCCTTTGTTTTGAATTTCCATTAAGACCTCTCACATCCCATGAGATGATCTTCATGGGATAAAAAGTACATAGGTGGAGAATAAATACATGAGTTTGAAATATTTCCATGATTCCACTAACGTGATCCTAGTCGATTCAGTCAATGTAGATATGTTTTGTGCCCTTGATTTTTGTTATTCCACTGGAGTTTTTGTTTGTCCTTCTGAGGAGGGTTATAGACTTCGAGATTATTTTAGGACTTTGGTTTAGCTAGAGCTTCTTGTAGTAGTTGGATTTGTCAAGACGAGATGGATTCATAGGATTTCCTATCATAGATGTCCTCTATTCCTACAAGATATAGCTCTACAAGATCAATTTATTGCATTTGTTCATCCATCAGAAGTCCTAGGCCAGAATCCACCATCTACTCGTGAGGATCTAAAGCTCCTGAGGTCATAGTTTTCTGCATTCCATTTTTATTTTTATAGGATTCGAGGGGCAATGGATTTCCTCTGGGTTATCATTGGTCTACTTCTACTCCTACTTCTTTTGAGAAGATGGATGTAGAATATTTTTGTTAGGATCCTCTAAGCCGAGGTCATAGACCGGATTTTCCAGTTGGCCTTCCAAAAGAGTTAAACTGTTGTGGATGGTTGGAGTATCCTCTTTTGCTATTTTCTGAGCCGTTTTTTATATGTTGTCTTTTTTTCCATATTTTTTGGAAACCTTCTACATCCTTTTCCTCCTTCTTCATATTTTCATTGCGCACTTTGTTTAGTAGGAAGTCCCTACATAGATGGTTGTGTTGATGCCACTTTCGACATTTGAAGGGTACATGTTCATAATATAATGGATAAATCCAGTCTGATTCTTCATGGGTTACAAATATTGCATCTGAAAGCGCTATGAAATTATGCATGTATATGCAGATCCTAACACAAGAAGCATACTTGTTCATTTTTGTTTGTTCATAATGTGGAAAAATATTCCCAATGCGTTTCCTATCTCTTTGAGGGTTTCTTCATCCTATTATTCCTATGGAAGTGAGTACATTCAAATCCATATAGAATCCCAGGAAAATTCTTCTTTATCCCTATTGAACCTCTCAACCCACTTTCTTAGGTATAAGATGACAACTTTAAGAAAATAAGGGCCTATGTCGTCTACCTTGTATATTTTGTCAAGATGAGGGAAGATGATTTTGAAGAATACCTTCGAGACTAGTTGAAGATCACAGTGTGCTTTGGGTTTCCATTTCGCAGGTATCCAAGCGTGGAGGGATTTTTCAGTGGGCCATAAGCTAATGAACTTTCCTATGAGAGCGTTATCATTCATTTTTTGCACTCTAGAATTTATTATTTCTATAGGGAGATTGAGACAAGGCCAATATTCTATACAAGCGAGGCATATGTGTGTTTGTGGGTAAATTCTTTTAGACTGTGGGGTCCCTTAAATATGATGGTTATTTTTTTATCAAGTCACCCATATAGATGGGTATTTATTCTGATCGAATTTTCAGAGAAGCAATGGTGTCCGATCCTAGGGAGGGAGCTGTGTTCATTCCTTGTGCTTCAGAGCTTGGGTGGGAGGGGCCTTCATCCCCTTCCTAATCTATTCCCATTAGGTGGGATTAGGGTCGCCAGACAGCTGGCAAGAAACTATGGTGTTCCATTGAGACTATTCACAGTCTCAGTAACAGGCCAGATAAAACCCTAGCAATCATAACAGAGCAACAAATCCATTCAGAGGAAACTGTAGTAGAGCTCTAACATGGACCTTTTCCAATTTTTTAAATTATTATTATTATTATTATTATTATTTTTATTATTATTATTAAATTATGATAAATTTTTTAACATATATGTGTATATATATATATATTAAATAAAAAATGACTATAGTTTAAATATATACATTTTTTATTTGTTCTTATAGTTGTTTTAATTTTAAATTTTTATAAAAAAAATCTACTTTTTTTAATTAAAAAAATTTTAAAAACCAAGGAGAGGAGGAAGTCTTCTCCATGTAGAGGGGAGGTCATTTTTTTAAAGGCAGTGGTTTAAATAATATTGTAATGTTCGCACTAATTTTTGATTTAGAGGTTGATTTTAAGATTTTTCTACCAATGATATTGATCATTAAGTGCATGTTTTCAAACAAGTTATAGTTTTATCATTTAAAAAAACATAATGTACTATTAGTAGCAGTACATTTCTCTTCAATGGCTGATTTCAAGAAAATCGTTATATTTTTAACCTTGAAACAAAAAAAAATTCTACTATTATCGTCACTTTTTTATTTGAAAATTCTTTTGTTTTTTACCAAAAAAAAAGGATTTCGAGGGCTAGAGTTCTAGTTGTGAGTATATATTTTTCACGAGCTTCTAAAATGTGTTAAAACTTCTTCCTCTGTAGAAAGAGTTTGATTGTTGTCTATGACATAGGGGAATAATAAATATTTCTATGGTAGGAATTCAAGTTCCTTAAGGGAACCATATTGATTTCATTAGTTCTAGGACTCAAAATTTGTCTCCCTAATTTAGTAGGATCTACCATATATAGGTGGAAAAGATTCTCTTACTTGTTATTTATATAGAAACCTTGTTTTTCCTTTTAATGAGCAATTTGTACTTACAAATCTTGTCAATTGATAAGGTTTTGTTCGAAGAATACATAATGTATTTTCTAGCATGATTGAAATCTTTATCATAACTATGGTTAGTCATTATATTCTCCTTTTTACGTGACACCATGAAAGATAACTTATTAATGGAAGTAGAGATGGTTGTGGTAAAATTATGATAGTTGAATATTTTCCTTAGTTAATATTATATTTAATTCATTATTTAAACCTCTTAAAACTATATCAATTTTATTTTTATCGAAGATCAAGTTCTTTTGGCTAATATGAATCTCTATTATGACGCTTATTGGCCTATCAAAGTTTAAAATTAAGGTTGAAGGTATAGGTTTAGATTCTATCTCATGGTCATTTAAACTGAAAATAAATTACTAATTGGTTTTATAAGAGGATATCACATATCACATAATCTACAATACTACTACCCAAACCATAGATTCAATTCATTTGCTTGGATTTTTTCCACTTCATAAGACCATAAAAAATTATTAGAACTTGATAACTACAAAGCTTCATTAGCTCAATACCAAACAAATTATCAACCAAGTCTTCGGAGTTTCTTTTGTATCTACTCCCTAAAAGAAGGTCCTCATATTACCATAGAGGATTGGGATTAGAATCATTACTTAAGATAATATCTTGGTGAGATCGAATGGTAAAGTGTGTATATTATTAATAAATAACATGTATAACATTCCAAGGATAATGAATTTATGGAGGATAAATAACATATTTTATACCTTTATTTTCATTTTAATCTTAAGATTATTTTTCTCATCTTAGTTTTGAGATTGTTTTCCTTTTTCTTTTCATATTTTACTTTTGTACTTGGAGAATTTTATTTTATATTAAAAAGATAAAAAAACAAATTTTAGTTAATTTTATAGATAAGTTGGATCTAATTGTGAATATAAGGGAATTCACATGAAGATTGTACACAAAAATGTTGCAATAAAAGCAGAGACATGCTCTTGGCATCATGCATGCACTTTTGGTATGAAAATTTTGGAACCTCCACTAAAGCATCCATGTTGGCACAAAAGTGTGCACATGCTAATAACACACATGATTTCAAAGTGTACATGTGCTAGTAAGCCACACATGTTAAAAAAATGCATGTGTTATCAATGCACACATGCTATTAGTGCATGTGCACTTTTTTGTATATTAAAAATATGTCTGAGGCCCATTTTCCCCCATTCCATCTCAATTTTATTAGCCTAAAATGCTTCGAAATACTGCTACAAGGAACGTGTGTGCGCTCCACCACTTCTCGTGCCTCCAACGCATCATCCAGGTAGGATTTCATCTATAAATTTTCATTTATATTGGTTGTTTCAATGATTTAATAAAAATAATACATTTTAAACATTGTAAAAAATCAACCAAAACTTAAACAAAATAATTTTTTATTGTCTCTCCATCATAATTTCTAGAGACCGGGAACCAAACCCCCAAACGAACAACCATGAGTATAACCCATGCACACAAAACCTCAAACTTTATCCCAAAGTAAACATTATCCTCGAGGAGAGCCAAACTACAAAAGGATAATTTAACCATCGTTTAAACCAATTGAGAACCTTGGTTCAAGGGATTAGAACCACTAGGGAGCCATTGAGTGATTCCTTAGCCACATCCATTAACAAAATCATTTCCTCAGTTAACAATGCTCATGGTTAATTTTTGAACATAATCAAGTATAGTTCTAGGATGAGAGAGTATTGTTCCACATGTCAGACTAAATACTAATCCACAAATTCAAACATATAAAAACATTCTATAGTTAGTTTTTTCATCGACCCTAGAACCAATGTACCCCTTGATCCATGCCAAAAGAACCTTTGCATGGCTTAATGCAGATATGAGCCATAGAAACAAAACTGGATAGTCGATGGTTTATGGTTTTCTACAAACCTCCTTACAATAATAGGTAAGTTCCATTATATTTTATTTGAAACAATATGTATTGTTTTTGTTGGGATTTCACATCAACATCTTTGACATTGGTGATTTTTAGAGGTTTTTCTTCGATATTCCCAAGATTAACCCACTACTAAGAATAACCGAATGAGAGGGCCACCTTATCCTAGGATTACAGATAACCCCCCACCCCCCCAAAATACACCTTAGTTAATAGATCACCTAGCTAAGGATATCACATCTTACACATAGTGTAATACATCACAATACATTTGTGGCATCACCTAGGAACAATCCATTAGAGAAACACTGAAGACCATGATGTGTAGGTCCTTTGGGCTCCACTATTCATGGACATCCATGATGGATAGTGGGGAAAATGATCCTTTCAACAAATGATAATTACCCCATCGGTGCACTTATTGCAACCATAATTTTCATGGCACTACAGAAGGTCTTGCATGAGATAATTTTATGTCTAAGGTTAGTACATGAAATCTAAATTGTTTTAAATGATCGATTATATTTTTAACTGTAGATTTTACAATTGTGATATAAACATTTCTTAGAGTTTTTAATATATTACTGATTTTTTTTGGATGTACATATTTTTCAAGATGAAAAAACTAAATCAAGGTGGGAGGACATTACTCCTCCCAACCTTGATTTCACCATGGTAGTAGTAGTGTATATTGCAGCACCTCACATACATGTATTTAAATGAGTGTATGGTTGTAGGATTTAAAAATTTCTTTAGTTGTAATTGTCAAAGTTCTATATGAAAAATCAATCTTAATTTTGTTGTGTTTCTATGGGTTCCTAATGAATATATTAATCATAGGTATCCTCCACCTAGGCTAAGAAGATCACCCACCATTCAGTTAACTTGTGTGAGACTAATCGTCTTCGTATTGTTAATTTACATTATTTTTATACTAATGAAACACATTACGTATGTTTATGTAGGTTCCATATCCCATTATGTGATCACCATACCCACACATCCCTCCATATATTCTACCTCATTCATTTTTTCCAATGGAATGGATGCATTTATATATTATGATTTTTCTAATCCACATCATAACATCTTATTAAAAAAAGTTAGGGTTTAAATGATATATAATTTGTATTATCTTAAATTGTGATTATCTATAATTGACACCTGGAGGTCCTTAATAATGCCATGCATATTCAATTCTCTCTATGAGGTCTCTGTGGTGGTCTAGGAATCTTTTCCCTGCCCATAAACCCTTGAAAAAACATTCTTCTTTCTAAGTACTCAGTTTTTCCTCCGATCACAGATAAGGATATAAGACCCATGGATGATGCAAAAAGAATTTAATTGGTTCTGATATCCTACTTATAGGTCAAACAATTTTGCATACATGACCTATGCAGTAGTTTTGGGCCCACAAATAACCCATAAGTTCTAGAAGAAAATTATATGTCAAAAATTCCCTGGCTTTTTACCCTAGATTATGTCTAAGGCATTTAGATCCATCCATGAATTGAAAAGCCTCAAAATTGTATCCATGTTCCACTCACTAGCCAAATATTACATCTGGAGAAATGGCTTATGAGCTATGTAATGAGAATTAAACCTTATTTTTTATTCATGGGTCAAAGCCATGGTGACACAATCTATACCTAGTCTACAATTGTTTTAAACTAGTGTTGATATTACACTCATCTAATAATTATCTGATAATTATTCCCTATATAGAGTGTGGATGTTGTTTTGAGATGTTTCTTCGTCACTTTAACTATATAAATGTATTTTAGGGACTATTACACTTGTTCTCATAATTGGTCCATATCATGACTTTGAAATATATGCATTATGTGCAAAACCCTAAAGTAGTGACCATATCCCTCTTACATGCCAAAGATTCTCTTTATACGATTATTGGTGGTTCAGGGATTTGCACAATGACCATGATCTGCAGAATCATTTATAGGTCTAAGATATTTGTTTTTATCATTAAACCATATGCATGGATTGGATACCCATATTTATTATGTAAATCCTCAAAATAATAACCATGTCTCATTCATAAGCTAAGTATGTTCACTACATGGCATGTCAGGTGTCTTTGTAAGTTATTCATGGGCCATTGTCCATGCATTTTAATCCTTGTACTATACATTGGGACCTTATACATATATTGTATAAATCCCTATACCATACATAAATAATGTTTTTGTCATATGCAATCTTATATGTTTTCTTATTTTTCATGGTGAGATTAATTTAAGCATGTCCTAAAATTAATTAATTAGTTATACTTACTTTTGGAGTAATTACTATTATCCTCCATTCTAAAACATATCAAGATGAGGAAATTATATACGTTGCAATATTGATATAAAAGTAAATAAAGCACTAATACTCAAGATTTTGGAAAGCTTGAATTTCTTTTTAATTTTAATTTATTAGCCTTGAAAAGTTCACCCAATTTAACATAAATTATTTACATTTTTTATATCATATTCTAATATAGCCTAGATAAACTAAACCTATACTTTCCTACCCCACTAAGTCTAATATATTCTAAACTACCCCAACCTTAGCTACTACCACTTCACTATCTAACATACCCTACCGAACCTAGCCAAACCTAAATCATATCTAGCTTATCCATCCCTATATTATCCTATTATAACTTAACATACTCTACCCTCCACCCTCCACTATCTAACCTACCCTACCATGCCTCCACTATCTTGGTCATTGTTAATTGTGGATAGCTCCTAAAATTATGTGGCCTCCACTTGTGTTTGAACATGGGTTGTTTCTTCTTGAGTACTAGTCCTCACTGCTACTTCTCGAGTTTCAATAGTTTCAATTTCAGTTTGAATTACTACTTCAGAAAATGTTTTCAAAGACACTGGTTCTTATGTAACAGTGTTTGATTCCTTCAATTCTAATGTAGCAACTTCAACAACCAAATTAAAATACATTGGTTCTTATGTAGCAGTGTCATGTCCTATCTCCATATCCTCAGGTTGTTGGACTCTCTCCGACATCATCTCTGTATCACCCGATTATTTCTCCTAATCTGGAAGTGAATTGAATTCCCCAAAACTTCTTTTAGAAGGAAGCAATTTAGTATTTCCTGAGTGTTGAGGTTGTAATACCCAATTTTCTTGTAATTCTTGCTCAAGAATTAAATCCACTTCCAACATTGATACCACATTCTATGTTTCATCCCTTTCCTGACTTGAATGTGACATTTTCTAGCCTGCTATCTCCACCTTCTGAACCGTATAACCTAACAATTTGAATAAAACTCCACATTTGGGACATATCAGCTTTTCTTTCTCTTGGTTGGAAAGTGGAATTTTGAACTAACTAGCAACTTCTGCCAAGGTTTCTAAGCCATGTGCTTCTTTATTTTTTCTCACTTCCCTCCACCTATCCAATTCCTCTCTAGGTACTCGCATATCCTCCTTCAACAATTCATTTTCATACTGCAAAATTTCTAACCAGGGCTGGCCTTCGGGACATTCTTGTGTAACAGTGGCTTCCATAGGTAAATTTATCATTCGTTCTTATATTTTAGTGGGTAACCTATGTCTGAAGATGGTAATTTCAATACTAGCCATTTTTGTTTCCCAAGAATTCCTAGTTATTCTTCTCCTAGATGATTCTCCCTTTGTTTCAGCAGGTTCTTGTGTAAGAGTGGATTTCATAGGTAAATTTTCCACTGGTTCTTGTGTTTCAGTGCATATATTAGGAATTTCAATTCTTGCCACTTCTAATCTCCAAGAATCCCTAGTTCTTCTTCTCTTGTATAATTCTCCCTTAATGTTTTATTTTTCCTCTTTATCTATGGTGTAACAAAGGAAAAGACTACTCCAGTTTCTGTTAATGGTTCCTCCGCCTAAATTACAATTCCTCTTTTCTTTGATAGTCTCAATATAAAAAATTTGAGGTCTTATTTCCCCAGTTTCTGCAACTTCTCCTTCTTCTACTACCGCATTGGTAACTCCAGCTTCAGTCATCATTTCTTATGCAGTTGTTCTAATGTCGCTCCCTCAGTTGGTAATGGAATAGATACTTCTATTACCATTGTTCCTTCAACCATTTCCTCCACGGGGTTCTATACTGCTACAGCTCCCCCTTAAATTTTCCTCTTGCTCATCTTCACCTTCTTCCAACTCTTCGTCCCTCCCCCTAGTTGAACCTGAGTAGCTCTATTCGACCACTCTATCCCCAATGTGTGCTACTACAGGTTCCTGGTGCACCCCAACTCCAACGAAATGTTCCCATGTTAAGATATTTCGTGACAAATATCTTTGCACTAATAATTTAATCAACCCATGGTTTCTTATAGAAGAGAGTGGGTGTCTGCAGTTCGTAACATAATGCATCATGTTTTGCAAAGTGTATTATAGTTAAATTGGCATATTTATAAGTCTTCCATGGTGTAAGTGAGACAATAGGATAAAATCATAAATGTACACAACTATATATCCTCCTTCACGTGTAATATACCTTTTTAATAAGATAGAGACCTAGTCCCAGGGGAGTTACAATGGGTAAAATTAAACATTTGAAACCGCTTGATAAAGACATGGGAGAATGATAAATCTTCTCTAAGAGGTCTGGAAACTTGTTCACTTGCTCTTTCGATGTTTAATATCAAATGATGAAGGATCATTGAGAATTATCCAATTGCTTGTCCTGTCACAACTTCTTCTTCTTCATGAACCCTCACGCAAATTCCTATTCACAATTCTAAAAAGAACAAGACCCAGTCATAGATTAAAAAAAAGAAAAATGAAATAGTGAAAATCAAACAATTTTAATTAACATACAATTTCTATGTGGAATTTGCAGTAGACTTAAAAAGTTTTACAAATAGGGGAAAAATCATGCTTCTATACCAATTGATAGTTTGGATCAGCTGCAGGCTAAGTGTTAGCTGGAATATTTCACCTCATGCAGATAGCAAGGTGTTCCACTGGTCTAAATGGTTCATATCCAGAACAAATAGAGGACATAGGTTGAAGACTCTCCCTAGACACCATAGATACCTAGAATGTAATGCTTCGATCGTTACCCTATGTACCTACAATAAGCTTCAACAAGCAAACATATCGAAACCACCAGAATATAATCTACTAATCTATGTTAGTGACTAAGGAATCTAACAACATACATGTGAAATCATACAACAACAATATATGTGGGACAGAAATCAACTTGCATTAAATAAATATGAAGAATTTTACAACCTAGCCTTAGTGTTGACATGCATCTCCATGAAACCAAGCATTCTCATCCCCAAAAGCTCTGACTCTAGCTCTCTATACTCTCCGAAATGATCTTGGGCCAAGTGATCAATCCAATAGCATCACAATACCTTAAGAGTTCTCCCCCTAAACCATGGCCATAAGCTTGTATTTATAAGGCTTAATGGATAGGGTAGGTTGAGAGATTAGTGGGTGAGGTGGCCTCTAATATCCTAGGATGAGGGATCTCGAGCTCAACTAACCCACAACAGTAGGGATAAGGGAGGACACTATGCTTATAATCTAGAAGCCTTGAGAAGCTTCTCTTTTTCCCTTTTTACCCAGGGTACTGCATTTCTCCTTTAATGACAGAGCGGTTATGGTAATAACCACTTATGGACCAAGGGCCATAAGCGGTGGCACCGCTTGTGGGCAACAGCGGATGGGCGGTGCAAACAACGGTACCGCTTCTGGATAAGGGGAAAGTGTGGTGCTGGGAATTTTCATAGAAGATTGATGATAGCCATGAGTTTTCACTCCAAGAGATAGGATTCAGGGCAAGTAGGCATGTCAAAGTTATTATCACATGATGGTGACATGATTCTGGTATAAGAGGATGTCCCCCAAAGCATTAGTCTTAGAGGGATACAATAAATGAGAGATTTGAGAGAACAAGTCGTTGCCATGAGATGAAAATGTTGGATCGATCGGAGCATGTCGTCAAGTAGGCATTTGTAGTACATCAGTATGTTAACTCATAGACACAAGTAACCAACTCATGGTTGCAGACCAATACAAGGAAGATCCATGAGAGGAATAAACAAGCATGGCTACTAGAATATAGCATAGATCCATGTGATAGAGAACTCAAATGTGGACATAGCTACCAGACATACAAATGTATATCTATGTCATACAAATGCAAATTTTAGCATAGCCATGACCATACAAATGTGGATCCATGCTATATATACAAAACTCCATCACAACCTGGGGAAAATCGATGAGCTCTTTAAACAAATGCCCAGGGTCTTCGTCTTGTCTTCCACAAAGTATGATTCTGTCCATGTGATTACAATGATCTAAAGTCGAACATGGTAGAAACCACTTGATTATCGACCAATGATGTGAACCGTTAACAAGTGCGAGGGAGATCACCATTAATGTCAATGATTCCTAAGGTACTCTAGTACAATCTACTAAGTGTGAATAGATATCCCGATGAATATGATATCACAAACATATCAACCTTATGGTGTTTTTCAATATTTAATAGTAATTAATGGTTATAATGAGTGGTATAATGTGTCGGCTAAGTTGTGGTTACGGAGCATGGTACCAATTTTATTAGTAAATGTTTTTGGTGAGTATATACAGGCTGGCTGTAGGTGCATGCATTTGAATTGAATAATACATAGTTATGTTTAATGAGTTTTTACTATTATTTGTGAGGATTTTTTAAATAATGTTTTATTTTATCTTTTACTTTTTTTAATAAAACTTTATATTATATTAAAAATAATTAGTGAGTAAATTGTTATGAGGATAAATTATTGAAATTGAAACTATTTGTAAAACAATTATTATAAAATTTAAGAAAAGAGAAAACAATTAAATATTAAAAACAAAAAACAAAAAAAAACTTTTGACACCACTCTCCCTTTCCTTAGTGGCCACATCACCCCTCCCCTTTACTCTCCCATCCACTCCCCTCCTCCCTCTCCCTCATCCCTTTCCCTCCCCTTCCACCCCCTATGCTCCTTCCCCCGACCCCTTGTGCCCCCTCCCTTTCCCATCTATGTGCTCATCGAACAACAACTTGATGGATGGCATCAAGCCCTTGCTCGGTGGGAATAATGACTTGATCACCTCATGTGTAACCTATGGTTCCTATAAACCAACGACTTGATGTTGACATCAATTTGTTGCTCGATAGGAGCCACGAGATTGACCTCATTGTGGCCATTGAGAAATGCCTCGATGCTCGGCATTGAGCTATTGCGTGATGGGCATAGCGTGGGGGTGTCTGACGAGTCAACGAAGGAGAGAGAGGGGGCGCGAGGAGCCGAGGGAGGGGGCATAGGGGAGGGATGGGAAGGGAGGGGAAAGGACAAGGGGGTGTGGGAGGGGAGGGAGGGGATAGGAAGGGACAGAGAGGTGGCAGAGGGGATGGGATGGGAGAGGAAGTTGGGGTGGGAGATCTGGAAGGAGAGGGGAGGAGGGTGGGGACGGGGTAGGGGAGTGATAGGCCACGTTTTATGTTTTTATTTTTATTTTTTAATATATTTGTTAATTTAAAAAAAAAATTAATAATTTTTTTTAATAATGTTTTTCATAATATTTTTTTTGACAATAATTTTTTTTTATCTTTCATTAAAATTTCAATATTTTTAATTTTTTAATAAGAATTTAAATATTTAAATATTTTTTTTATTAAAAAAATCATTTATTTTATTTACTATCTCTTTTCTAAATCTTCAAATTCTATTATACAGAGGAGTAAAAAATTACATGGCTATATTGCTTGTATGGTGGCCTGAGATAATGGAACCACCATCCCAACCATTCAAAATTAAGCACCAGTCTAAGATAAACATAACAAAAAAATCCATCTATAGATGGAGACTAAAACTTAGCCCCTCTCCATCAACCACCCACTAGTAGCACTGCCACTCCCATCTCCGTGTTGCTAAATATGTGTTTCCCACTAGCTAGGCGCTTCTAGCAAAAAGTGGTGTCCAGACCATTGAGCTAGTCATCTAGATCTGTCAACTTAGCCTTGGCCGAGAGCACTATGTTGCACGTAGAGCTCTAATTTGCCAACATGTCCTCCATGAGAGTGCACATCATGTTCTTAGTTAATCAGTAGTGGTTTATTTTTCCACCCCATCTTCCCGTGGCTAGACGCTCAGTAACCAATCGGGACTCCCAGTCATTGATCAAAACACAAACCCACATGGAGATACCAGACTCATATCACTCCTCCACCATCATACCCATGTGACACTAGGATTTTCCTTGACCATTTCTTTCTCAGCAAGGGGTTCCTCTCTATCATGACATATCAATGACCAGTGTTATATTATGTAGTTGAGAGGAGTGAAAACACTACAGTAACGGGTGCAGAGAAGAAATTCTTGGCCGCAAATATTTCTAACTGAATGAATTAGAAGGGGAAAATTTCAAATGAAAAAAACATAACAGGACCAAGAGCCACAAAATTATCCCTCCCGCGTCCACATCCCGCTATTTTAACTAGTCTCGATGGTGAATCCCAATGGTCGCACACTTCAGATCAAAAATCATAAGTTTAGATTTAATGCCACAGTACTACTTCGATGTTATCCCATCGCTGGACGAGACCTCTTCCTATGCCCTTGTAAATTCCCTAGAGTGCTAAGTGTTAGCTGGAATATTTCACCTTCTACGGACAGTAAGGTGTTCCACTGGTCTGAATGGTTCAGATCCAGAACAAATGAAGGAAAGAGGTTGAAGACTCTCCCTGGACACCATAGATACCTGGAATGTCATGCTTCGATAGTAACCCTGTGTACCTACAATAAGCTTAAACACGCAAACACATCGAAACTACCAGAATATAATCTACTTATCCATGTTAGTGACTAAGTAATATAACAACATACATGCGAAATCAAACAACAACAATATATGTGGGATAAAAATAAACTTGCATTAATATAGAAATATGAAGAAGTTTACAACCAAGGCTTAGTGTTGACATGCATCTCCATGAAACCAAAACTTTCATCCCCATAAGCTCCAACTTTGCTCTCTATGCTCTCCAATTGCTTGGGCCAAGTGATCAAACCAACAACATAACAATACCTTAAGAGTTCCCCCCCTCAACCATGGAATTTCTAAGGCTCAATGGATACAGATGGTTGAGAGATTAGTGGATGAGGTAGCCTCTAAGATCCTAGGATGAGGGATCTCGAGCTCAATTGACCCACAATGATAGGGATAAGGGAGGACACGAGGCTCATCATCTAGAAGCCTAGAGAAACTTCTATTTTTCCCATTTTACCCAGGGTACCTCTTTTCTCCTTCAATGACAGAGTGGTTCAGGTAAGAAATGCTTATGGACTAAGGGCCATAAGTGGTGGCACCGCTTGTGGAAAACAAGGGATAGGTGGTGCGAACAAGGTACCGCTCTTGGACAAAGGGGAAAGCATGGTGCTAGGAATTTTCATGGAATATTGACAATTAGCATGAGTTTCCACTCCCAGAGTTGGGATTCAAGGTAAGTAGTTATGTCAAAAGTCTTATCACATTATGGTGACAGGATTTTTGTATAGCAGGATGCCCCCCAAAGCATGAGTCTTAGAGGGATACGATAAACGAGACCTTTGAGAGAACAAGTCGTCTCTATGAGATGAAATTGTCAGCTCGATCGAAGCACATTATCAAGTAGGCATCTGTAGTACATCAGTATGTTGACTCATAGACACAAGTAACCAAACTCATGGTTGCAAACCAATACAAGGCAGATCCATGAGAGGAATAAACAAGCATGGCTACTAGAATACAACATAGATCCATGTGATAAAGGACTCAAACTTGGACATAGCTACCAGACATACAATGTAGATCTATGTCATACAGATGCAAATTTGAGCATAGCCACGACCATACAAATGTGGATCCATGCTAGATATACAAAACTCCATCGCAACCTGGGAAAAAGCAATGAGCGCTTTAAACAAATACCTAGGGTATTCGTCTCGTCTTCCACAAAGTATGATTCTATCCATGTGATTACAATGATTTGAAGTCTAACATGGTAGAAACCACTTGATATCCGACCAATGATGTGAACCGTTAACATGTGCAAGAGAGATCACCATTAATTTTAATGATTCCTAAGGTACTCTAGTACAACCTACTGAGTGTGAATAGATGTCCTGATGTCAAACACCCATTCGATTATATCGATCAAAGGTCAATGATGTGAACCTATGTTGAGAGCAAGAGAATCTGTCATTAAGGCATATAGATCTCACGGTACCAAATATTGTTTCTAGTACAATTTCCCAGATAATGAGCTGATGTCGACGGGAAAAGTCGCATCGAAGGAGGGCCATGATGAGTCCCACATCGATGACATGAAACTCGGAACATAGTTCTGGAATGATGTGAATGTAGTAACCATATGACTAACTCAAAGATAGTGACACAAAGGCTGTGTAGACTACAGAGGCAAAACTTCTTCAAATCCCCTTTGAACATTGGGTGGCACTACAACAAGACTTGGTAGCATGACTGAACGGGACAAACACACACTACGACAGTGGACATTGCATTCTTTTGAAAGACTCAAAGGAATGACATGACTCATGAAAGTGGATCATCATGGAGATTAGCTGAATACCCAATTAATTGACATGATGTGTAGGCAAGTGCCATGTTCAAAGGTAACAACAAACAACTGCCATTATTTACAAAATGACTCCCTTCCCATTTCCCCCATCATGATCAATGAGTGCCTCTTTTCAGTTTTACGAGTTCAAAGAGGGTAACAAACACTCGATATAGCTTGTTGGAAGACAATTCCAGACTCATATGTTTTACGAACCTGAGAGAGGAGGGGTTCGTTCCCAAAATGGGTCTCTCAATGTTTGATTTAACGAGTCCACTGAAAGAAAACTTGGTATCATTCATGTTTAGAGAGTCTGAACGAATACGGAAGAAAACTCCACAGGGGTCCATTTTCATATGATTTAGTCCCTAAGGCATGAAAAAGTATAAAATCATACCTTAGGGAACTCTTCCGGTCATGATTGGCTGGAGTGTTCCTTTTTCATAAGTAGTCCTATCCGAACCGAAAAATAGATAACCTACTATCGGACGGACGACTCTTCAAGTACTTTAACGAGCGTGAAGAAGACAAGATCGCTCGACAATATTTTCGTATTTATGGAGCCTCAAAAGAGTTTAAAGAGGACTCCATTAGAATTTTTCATGTTTGAATCTAGAGCACGAAAAAGTAATAAACTAAGCTCAAACCAAATTTCATGTTTTAACCAGAGCAGGAAAAATGAAAAGTAAGCTCAACATCATCTTATTGTTTTTAATGAGTTCGAAGATCAGTTGAAAGAATGCTCAAATATTGGTTTCATTTTTATGCAATCTCGAAACCAATGGGTAAACCATGCTTCAAAAATCCCATTAACATGATATACAGAGGTTGGAATCTTTCCCCCAGCATGATTGCTAGCGAAGCTTACGCCTAGCATGGTTGCTAGTGGCTCAACATGCCCCCAAGCTTCATTTCCTTTGATGATTCTTCTTCCATACCAAACCTAAAAACATGGTTACTAATGTGAAAATGTTCACCAGGGGTAGGAAGAATGAGAATCGGGAAGGTGAGTACACGGTTCAATTTCTAACACTAAAGTGAAGACTCGAATCAAGGGAAGGGGATCTGTTTCATTTTTACGCAAGATTGAAATACAAGGTAACTATGCTTGGAATATGGTTTCATTTTTATGCAAGCTTGAAGCCAAAAGGTAAACTATGCTTAAGGAAACCTACTTCATTTTTTAACGAGCTTGAAATAGAAAATGAACTATGCTCAAGAATGATTTCATTTTTATGCAAGATTGAAACCAAAAGGTAAACTATGCTTGAGGAGATCCATTTCATTTTTTAACGAGATTGACATAGAATGGAAACTTTACTTATGAAAAACTGACATGATGGTCAGGTGCTATTTCATTTTTTAACGAGCTTGACATAGAATGGGAACTTTGCTCAGGGGCATCTGTTTCATTTTTTAACGAACTTGACACAAAATGGGAACTTTGCTCAGGGGAATTTGTTTCAGTTTTTAACGAGCTTGACACAGAATGGGAACTTTGCTCAGCACATGGTTTCATTTTTATGCAAGCTTGAAACCAAAAGGTAAACTATGCTTAAGGAGTGGTTTTATTTTTTAACGAGCTTGAAACCAAAAGTAAACTATGCTCTAAAACCTGATCCTATCCAACATGATATCCAGAGATTGGTAGGTTGCCCCCATTTCATAAAAGCTATCTGCTTAGCTCCATTATGATGTCCATGTACTAGAGCCATGCCCCCCATTTTACCGATGATGGGAAGAATCTAACTAGAAGGGGAAAGAGCCACAAGAACATGCATCACATTCAGGGCGGTTTGACTACTAGGAGTGATGTGATGGTTAGGTGTAACAAAAGAAAGATGATCAATGGTCACAATCTTCCCATCATGGGGAAAATGCATAACTTTAAAGAGAGTCGACACAACAGCCTTCATGGCATAAACATAATCACGTCCAAGGAGCATATTGAAATCTAAAGGACCTTGGACCACCATAACATTAATGCAGACAGTTTTCTCTCCTAATGTAATAGGTAAATGAGGAAGGATCCCTAAAGGCATTGTAGGTCTTCGATTAAAATCCAGTATGTGATCGGTGGCTAGCACAAGCTGAGGCGAACCTAAATCTTGCCAAGCAGTTGAGGATAGAATACTAACAGAAGCCCCTTCATCAACAATAGTGCAAAGTATCCGCCTAGCAGTAACATTCACAACTATCTGGAAATGAACACTCGAATGAATATGAGACTCTGTTAGGTTACTATAGTCAAAGGAAATAACCTCACTACTCTGAGAGGGTTCTATCGAAGTAGACAAAATTTCCTCTTGCGAGAACAATCAGAACAAAGCATAAAAACTTCAGCAGGATTCAGTTCATTCTCTACTGGAAGAGAAGAACAAGATGGAGATTTGGTCAAAGAGACTACTTCAGTCTTAACATTCTCTGATGAAAGAGTGGGATTGGGTGGAAATGACATCGACTCAACCACTTCACTCTCCGAAGGAAGAGTGGGATCAATTATAGATGAAACTGAATTGATCTCTTGGTCAACCAACGAGGAATCGAGGGATAACTTACTATCACTTGTTGATGATCAGTAATATTTTCCAACCAACATGAAGCTTCATCCATGCTTGGAATAATAAAAGTATGATGCATATCCTTGCATATCAATCAAGGATACAAAACTTTACCCTGATGACCTTTTACCAATGGGTCACTAGTTGATGGAGTATCGTCAACATGATGATCAGACATTGATGACACAAATGGTTTGGACCTTTTATACCATTCTTCTTGTACATAAGAGAGACGGGGACACGGCCTTAAGAAGGTATTCCCCCTTGCAAAGCTTACAAGGGAACTTGGGTTTTCCAAGTGTTCTCTTAGAACGAACACCATCAAGAGCAGATGGTTGCTGCTTTTTCTCTTTCTTATCCTTCTTCTTTTTACCCTTACCTTTCTTTTTCTTCTTATCCACATGAACACTAACTGTTTTAATCTCACAGATCACATAAGGTTACCAATAATACATACTAAAACATACATATAAACAGAGACAAGAGACAAGTGCAGATAGGATAGAACAGAATAATTTATTACAATGAGTTCATACAAAGCACGGAACTGAACTGAGTTCTTGTGTGGCTCAACATCCTAATATATACAACTTAAAAATAGTTACAAAATAACTACCTGTCGGTTCGGTGAACCGACGTGACTGTTAGTTATCTAACTTAATTAACTAGTTTAGTTGGACGACCGACTTAGACGGTCCATCGAATTAGTTGGCTGACTAAGTCGGTCTTCATTCAAGTAAACTTATGTCGACTTGCTCCTTCTACATCTCCCCCACGAACAAAACGTTTCTTCGTCCCGAAGAAACAGGGAGGTACAAAAATTGTTAGTGTTGGTCGGACCCTGCAAAACTGCTACTGAGGTGGACTGTGCAGACGGATAGTTGGTCTTCTTTGGACGCATAATTCTGCTATTGCTGGTGCAGTGACGGCAAGCTGATGCTGGAAGTCTGTCCATGTCTGCAAGGCTTTTTGAATTTCGATCGTTAGAGTAGTTAGACTTGACAGTACTGACATATTTTCTGCCATGGGCATTTCTGCAATGTTCTCCATGTTGGGACCCAACATTTGATTCTGTTCTTCTACAGCATCAAGGAGTCTTTTCATCTGTGGGAAGATGTTGTTGAACTTTTCTAAGTTTGGAAGGGCTTGTGAACCCACTGATGAGCTTCTCGTTCTAGCTTCTGCAGTTTGCTGTTTTCCATCACAATCTGCTCTTCAATGGTCTGCCTCATGTCTGCCTCTGTCGACTTACGTCCCTCCAAAGCCTAAATACCTTGTCTTGTCTGCTTGGTCTGGTGATAGACTTGCCCATAGTGAGTAGGCCAGTCTCTTAGTACTTCCTTAGTAACAATGGATTCCTCCATATGGTCCTGTAAAACTTTGTAAGCCTCTGAAAATGCAGTGTTCTAGGTCAAGAGGAGTCGGGCGGTCTCTTCCTTTTGCTCTGCCTTAGTCTCTTGGAGATGTGTCTGAATGGTCGACACCAAGCCTTCAAAAAGCTGATATGCCCTTTCCAGAGGTTGATCTGTGGCAACTTCGACCGGGCCTAGAACGACAGATTGTGCAAGAGACCTGCATTTGCCCAGAAACTCAACCTGTTCTGCCTCCTTGTCTTTGAGCTCTTTACTTTTGGTGACCGTCCTCTTCTTTGACTCTTTGGCCAAGGTTTTGAGCAGTTGGCCGACCTCTATGTTGGTTAGCGAATTTGCGTCTCTTAGGATAATATTCAGGCTGGCTGTTCTATGGTGCTTTTTCTTTTTCTTCTGGGTGTCTGTCTATGGCTCTTGGGTACCTGCAGTAGTTGAAGTTGGATGTGTGGTTGGTGGAACGGAGGCCGAGGGTTTTTCTGGTTGGTTAGGTGGGATAGAAGTTGGGGGTGTTTCATTTTGAGGAGGTGGTATGACCACTTCCGGCTGTGAAGCTGATGGTGGTTTTGGCTGTGAATCATGAGGTGGAAGAGGTGGTGGAGATGATGGTGGTGGAGGTGGAGACGGAGTGGGGGAATGGTCAGGGGTCAAAAGGGTGACGGGACTGCATGGTGGAATTTGGTTGGAAGAGATACCTGCTTCCGACGGTGATGTGGGTGGTTCATTTTGTATCTCGGGATCGACATCCTCGGTGACAGAATGGATGTCTCCAATCACATCGCCTCCGTCATTGATCCTGGTAAATGTCGTTGTTTCTTGGGCATAGATTTGTTTGTTTGCTTTGAGAGGAGTCGTTGTCCGTATTTTCTGTGCTAACTGGAACAGTGCAGGCAATGTTGCAAAGAAGGCTTTAAGCTCAGCATCCTTGTCGACCCTGGCTCTTAGTGCCTCTGAAAGTGCTCTTTGATATTCTTCCATGGGGCCGCCCAACTGTTCTGCTGGACCGTGTTCTTTGACTACAGGTGTTGGAGATGGAGGAGGGGGGGTCGACACAAGGTCGACGACGTTTTCAGGCGTCTGTTGTGTTTTGGCTTTCTTGGGCTGACCTTCTGGAGTGCCTGTCTCGAGATATCTTTGAAACTGGGTTTCAACTGACACTTTATTGGCACGAGCATCTTCGACAATGTCGACAGTCGCGGCTGCTAGTTCCTCCTCATCGTCGGACGAGTCAAGAAGAAGCTTGCGCTTACCCCTGCCTGTTTGTTGTTTTTGAGTCTTGAGTCTTTTCCTGGCGACCACTATCTCCTTAGCCAGCTTCTTGATGGTGCTTTTGGATAGGGCATACTCAGGGTCATCATCTTCGACTTAACCTGTCAGTTCTTGAGTGGGTTTGACGATTGCTAGAGCCGGAGGAGTTGTCTGTTGCACTGTTGGCTACGTTTGTATTGTTGGTTGTTGTTGTTCTGTCGGCTGGGGGTTGACGACCTGTGCAGTCGGAGGTTTGACAGTAATGTGTACCCGACTAGTGGTCACAGTCGGGGTATCTTCTGACACAAATGTACTAATATACAGATTAAGCTCGTAGTCCTCCTCCTTCTCGTGGTCTGTCAGCGGTTCGATGATAGAGAAGTCGACCTGTTTGGCAGCCTACAAAATTGGTACCTTTGTTCCTGCCTGTCGGGTCACCTCTCTAAAAATCTGTTCAACTGTCGGGTAGTAGTCGAGGTCCTGTGCTTTGGGGTATTGACCTCGCATGTACCATACGGATGTATGGTCAAGTGCTAACTGGATATGTGACTCAGTAGGGAGGTTTCGTTGGATGTTCTGGGGCACCCTCCACCTCGTCGTCTGAACCTTCGACTGCTGGAACCAAGTCTCCAAGAAGACTTTCCCCTGTGCCAACTCATGCAGGGTGCCTTTTTGTGAAAAGGGTTTGAACCTGTGCATGTCAAATCTAGTCGGCTCTCGGAAGACTGGACTGCCTTTCGGACAGAAGTGGTACATAACAATCTAGAGAATAAGTGATGGAAACTTGACTATACCTCCGACCTCTTGGCAGCGCTCACAGATGGTTTTGACCATGTCGGTGACATAGTCTCCCCATCGGTAGACTCTTCCGTCGATGGCGATTGTGTCGACCGTTTCCAGCATCTCCAGTTTGAGGTCGCTGCTTCGACCTGCCAGTGTAAGGGTGACTGCGATGATTTTTTCCACAATTTGTGGGGTTCTTGTCGCAATCTAGCCGATCATCAGTCCCTTCGAGTTTTTCCCAGTGGGTGTGCCCATAAGTTCCTGGACCAAACCTTCTTTGATGCTGATAGTTTGGAGATAACATCCCCGGTGATGTCAATCAGCTGGTCGAAATAAAACCGGTCGTTGTGGTAGCAACTAATGATGAATTTAACCGCTGCCTCTTTTGTCCCACCGAAGCTTGCCATCAGTGGGGCATTAGGGTATTGGAGAATGGTGCTCTTCCTGATTTTTTCAGCTGCGTGGGTCATTTTATTGTCTTCATATTCCCACTCTTGGATTTCTGCCCAGAGTTTCTGAAATGGTCCCTCCTGGACTTTGGAATTTTTGATATTCTTCAGTCTTTGGACCAAGGGTGTGTCCTTTTCCTGCAACTCCTTTGCTTTAGTCGTGGCTCGAGTGAGTTTGGGTGCCATGATGTCTGACTGGTCGAAATTTGAACAGGGTTCATGGATGCTGGTCGACGGAGGATGCGAGTGCTCTGTGTGTAAGGGGTGTGGTGAATGAACCTTCGACGGTCCATTATTTATGGGCATGGGAATGGTGGAGTGTCAAACTGGTTGTATTAATGGTGGACTTGACAGTCCAACTACAATAATCGAGTGCGATTTGGTGAATCTGGTTCGGCGCTCGAGGCCATTAATGTGTGATGGGATTCTCAAGGTCGATGGTCGGTGTCGGTGATGAAAATGGTCGGCATGACTGGTTGATGAGGATGGTCGATGAAAATGATGTCGGTTGTCGAAGGGGTGAGTTGCTGTCATGCTGGGTGTTTTTGAGTGTATTGTTTTGTTTTTGGATTTTTTCTAACTTTTTTTTTATAGGTTTTGGGTGACAGTTACGGTCGTTATATTTTTTGATTTTTTTTTTTCAGTTTCTGTACTGTTTAAGTCGGGCTCCATTGACGAGCTTCTGAAATACTAGGCCCTATAATGTTTTTAGTCGGACTGAACCATTAGGGTGTATTTCTTCGACAACATAGGGTCCCATCCATTCTGTGTGCAGTTTCTTTTCTTTTCCTTTTACTCGACTGTTATAGAGTAAGGCAAGGTCACCGACCGACAAGTTTTTGTTCTTGATGTTACGGTTGTGCCAGGATTTCTGCTGTTGTTTTTGAATTTCCTGGTGTTGAAGAGCCATAACTTTATGTTCTTCCAGCTTACTGAGTTGGAACATCGATCCTTTCTTGCATGTTCGACATCGATATGTAGTAGTTGAGCTACAATAGGTGTCTGATGTCGGAAATGTAGGGGGACGACTACTTCTTGTCCATATACTAGTCGAAAGGGAGTTTGGTCGGTCGACCGTTTATACGCAGTCCTATATGCCCATAATACTACAGGGATTTTCTCGTCCCAGTCATCTTTGTCAGTGTTTTATTAAAAGCTTCAATTGCACCATTCGACTGAGGATGGTATGCTGTACTTCGTCTGTGGTCGATGTGAAACTTGTCGGTCAAGTTTTTGATGGTTTTGTTAATGAAGTGTGATCCCTAGTCGCTGATCAATGTGAGTGGACATCCATTTCGAGTAATGATGTTTTCATATATGAATTTAGCAGCTACCTCACTTGAACATGTCTCAACAGGTTCAGCTTCTACCCATTTAGTGACGTATTCCACTGCAGTGATAATATATCTTGCACCTGATCGTCGGGCTGGGACAGGGAATGGTCCTATGAAGTCTATAGCCCAAATTTCAAATGTGAGACTAGGGTTTACAGAGATTAGGGGCATGTCTGTGCTCGGCAGTGATCGACCAAGTCGTTGACATCTATCACATCGACTAACAAAATTTTTACAATCTCTGTGAAGTGTCGGCCACCATAATCCAGACTGTTGGATTTTCTTGGCAGTTGTGTCGGCTTGAAAATGTCCTCCTACAGGGCCATAATGGGCTTCGTGCATGATTTGGTCTCGTTCATGGTTGAGTACACATCTTCTAAGGACATCGTCAAACCCGATTTTATATAGAAATCCATTGATGAGGCTGTAAGGGGCAACCTTCATAGCTAGGATTTGCTTCTTCTTAGTGTTCAGGCCTTCTGGTGCCTGACCTGTCTCCAAGAACTGAGAAATCTCCTCCAGTTCTTCTGGTACCGCTTCTATACGAAATAGGTGTGCATCCGGCAAGTCGTCATCGACTCGAGTCGGTTCCTCTCCTGTGTCAATATGGGAGAGGTGGTCGGGCCCGACATTGAGCTTTCCCGGTCGGACCACTACTTCAAACTCAAAATCTTGAAAAAGAAGTAGCCATCGACAAATTCTTCCATGATGAAGGGGTTTATTAACAAGGTATTTCAATGCTTGATGGTCGGTGTAAAATATGAAGGGGTTGGCTAACAGGTAATGTCTATATTTTTGAAGGGCAAAGACCATACCTAGGGCTTCCCTCTCGGTGGTCGAATAGTTCTTTTCAGCCTTATTGAGTTTTCGACTGCTGTAAACTATGGGGTAATCCATCCCATCATCCCCTGGTTGAGTCAATATTTCTCCAATTGCTATTCCTGATGCATAAATATGCACATGAAACTTGGTCGACCAATTTGGAAATTTAAGTATGGGGGCTTCGACCAGTTTTCTCTTTAGTTTGTCGAAGGATATTTGGCATTCCTCTGTCCACTTAAATTCTTGATCTTCTTTTAGCATATCTTCCAGAGGGTAGGTCATGTCTGAGTAATGTCTGATAAACTTCCTATAATACCCTGTATGTCACAATAACACCCGAACTTGTTTAGGGTTTATTGGAGGCTTCAAGTCAAGGATGATTTTAATTTTGGCAAAATCAACCTTAATACCATCTTTGCAAACAACATGTCCTAGGAGTATCCCTATGGGGGTCATAAAGATACATTTCTTAATGTTTAATGAGAGTTGTATTTGTCGACATCTTTCCAACATAAGTCAGAGCCATGTGCAGTGATCCTTTAGGGTGGAATATATAGTCCAGTCATCGAAGTAGACTGCCATAGTTTTATATATGTATTCCTGGAAAGTTTTTACAACAATTCTGGAAAAGACTGCAGGTGCCTTTTTTAGTCCAAAAGGCATAACCCTGTAAGCAAAAGAGCCAAATTCACAGACAAATGTTGTTTTCTTCTAGTCTTCCTTTGCTATAGGTACTTGGTTATATCCTGAAAATCCATCTATGAATGGGTAGCATTCATGGCCTGCCACTTCATTCAAGATTTCATCAGCATAGGGGGTTGGGAATGGATCTGGTAGTGTGACTTTTTTAAGCTCTCTAAAGTCGACACAAATTCTTAACCTAGTCGGGTCATGTTTCTTAGGCTGCACGACCATGGGACTTGCCCATTCTGACTGGTTGATGGGGTAGATGATTCCTGCTGCTAACATGTTGTCTATTTCCTTCTTAACTATCTCCTTATACTTATGAGCTATTTTATAAGGTCATTTCTTAACAGGTCGAACATCGGGTTTAGTATCTATTTTCATTTCGCCCATTTCCTGTACTAGGCCTTTTAAGTCTTTGTAGTCCTGTGCAAAGACATCTTGGAACTCTCTAAGTAGTTTTACGATTTCAGTGGTTTGATGTTTGTTCCAATAGTCACCAATCTTAGCTATTTTTGGACGGTCGTCATTTCAAATGTCGACCTCCTTGGTTTTCACTTTTGCATCCAGCCACTCTAGTGCTTTAGCTTCATTGATCGGCTGACTTCCCTCTCTGAACTGTGAGAATGTAGCAGGAAAGTCGGCTGCAGTCATTCTGTCAATGTCGGGTTTATCTGTGGTCTCGACTTTCAAGATGGAATAGATAGGTTTGTGAGTTTCACTGTGGTCAGGGTTCCATCTGAAGCTCTTGCCTGTGGTATGTTCATTTTCTAAGTGCAAGTGGGTCGACTGTGGTCTGAGTGCAGTTTGTATAGAATTGCAATCCTTGATCTGTCGGTCGGTCTGGGAGGGTTGATTGATGGTTGGCTGGAGAAATGGTTTGATTTGCTGTGTTGTCTCAGCCAATTTTTTGTTTTGAGGTGTAAACTAGAAGTCTTTGATAAAGTTTTCTCTCAATTCCTGCCAAAAGAAGGTTTCTCCCCTAGCTTCCTCCATTTTATACCATTTGTTAGGTAATTCGTCTAAGGTTGAAGGAAACAAATGGGGCCAGGCTCTCTCGTATTTATAACCAAGTCTTCTCCACTCATTTTCACAAGTCCTAATGTGGTCTTCTGGTTTCTAGCCTTGAGTGAAGATAGGGATTTGGGCTTCCTGTGTTAGCATATTCCCTCCAAACCGTTCGACAAAGAAGGTTGAAGCAGTGGTCCAGGTCTGGAGTTTTGATTGATGGGTATCCCACCATCTAGCTGCTTGACCTATAAATGTTTCTACTAAGCTTTGCAGTCGACCATGTTCTCCAATATTTTTAGAGACTTGTTCGACATGCATGACTGGGGATTCCCTCTCCTTATACCTAGGTAGTTGATTAGTGTTTAAGTTCGTGGGTTGTAAGGTAGGGCGTTCCCTTTGTTTCTTTTCAAAAAAATTTGGTATAATTGATATGATGAAGCACTGTCGGGTGGGTTTTTTCTGTACTGTTTGAATAGTCCAGCACCCTCTTGCTTGTGTTTCGTAGTTTTCGATCTCCCAGTCATAGAGTTGAGCGTCTGAATTATACCCAACTGAGTCTGGGTTACCTAAGTAAATCTCCCCTTAGGCATTTGGTTCTGTGTAGTTAGTATTGTTCTAGATCTGATAAAGTTGTCGGATATCGACTTCCTCATCAATCGGTTCAATCCAAGGTTGTCCTTGGGATGGATTGATAGGTACTATGACCTTTTGGCCATTTCCTTTGAGCTTAATACGTTCTTTGTCTAAAGAGATAGAAGCTTTCATCTTTCGACCCCAAGGTCGACCTACAAGGGCTGGGAAGGAGCTAGATCCTTCCTTTGGGTCAATAATTTCGAAATCAACCTTAGTTGATATTCCTTTGATGGTCGTGTCTACATTTTTCCAAACCCCAATGGGTTCAATGAGACCTTGGTTGGCTAGTTTTAGATAAATGCCTGACTCATAGATTCGAGGTCTGCCCATCTTTTCCCATGTGTCCCGGGTCATAATATTTACCTGGGATCCGAAATCAAGCACCACTTGTCGGACATGAAAACCTTCGATTTCCAGGTCGACTAGAGGGTCGACATCGTTTTTGTATTTTTTGATTTAGGTTGCAAATGTTCTTAGTTTGTTTTTTAGGGTTAGTACTTTTGATTTGATGTAATAAATCAATGAAGTCGGCTACCGACTCATCTGTTTGAATGAGATGGGTTAACTGTTGTGTCATGCTAAGTCGACTGTGAATAATGTCTTCTTGCTGTGCAATGTTTTGAAATATGTGTGATGCCTCTTCATAGGTGTGTTTTTGCTTTATAGGGTCTGGATAATTATTTGTGTCTTGTATTTTGCTAATTTGGGGGTTATCAGGCCCTTTTTTTGTGCCTTGACGAGTGACAATACGCAGATAGGATAGAACAGAATACTTTAGTACAATGAGTTCATACAAAGCACAGAACTGAACTGAGTTCTTGTGTGGCTCAATAGCCTAATATATACAACTTAAAAACAGTTACAAAATAACTACCTGTCGGTTCGGTGAACCAACACGACTGTTAGTTAGCCGACTTAATTAACTAGTTTAGTCGGCCGACCGACTTAGTCGGTCCATCGACTTAGTCGGCTGACTAAGTCGGTCTTTGTTCAAGTCGACTTATGTCGACTTGCTCCTTCTACACTAACCATAGAGCTTTGGTCAAGTGAATAAGAAGAAAGGGGTGGAACAACAACCGACGAAGAAGGAGAGGCATTAGGTTGAGGTCGATCCTCTCCCAAAGGAGAGGTGACATTTGAGACATTAGGTGTAATAGGAATTATCAGATTAAAAATCCAAACCGGTAATCCTATAGTTAATCCAAGAAGATTTAGATTGGCAATAAAGGGAGGACCAATGCCTTCACTTGGAGGGAATACAAAAGGTACACCTTGGAAAGGGACCTCTTGAGTGGTAGTCCTAGATTGGTATGCCATCTCTAAAATATTTAAAAACCTCCTAACTACCACGTACAAGCAAGTACTACTCAAACTAAAAGCAAAAAGCAAACATGTGAAAGGAGTGGATAAGACTCAGGAACCTCACAGGACATGCCAAAAGGATAACTCAGATGGTTTGAGGATTGCTAAAAGGGTATCCTGATATACATAATGTACGGGGGAAATCAAATCAGTAGTAGTGTTGTCTAATGCATAACCGTTCACAACGGGCCTTCTTATATGCAATCGAGTACATGAAATACCTTTCTATATACCTTAAGGGTACGTGAAAGGCCGTTCGATATACCAATGGTACGTGAAAGAACCACGCGAGTCTCAGGATGTAATGTGGAAAATTAATGATAGCTCCTACGCTTAACGACACCCAAACATGTCTCTAACTTAGCACTCAGATTTCTTAAATTTTTAACCTAGTACTACCATTAATTTTATCTTGTGCGTTTAGGTGGAATTGTTGGCTATCTGGGCAGACACGGGTTTACTAATATACATATACCAACAACACCCCTAAATTACTGGCCCTTTCAGCAACAGACCGCAAAACGGCCTAAATTATCACCCGAAGTGATCTTATGGGTTGGTTGAAGACTCAGGTGTCCACAACAAGGTTTTGTAGCATCTTGGGGTCTCGTTGTTTCTCTTAGCCAGCAAGATCTCTCTGCGACACGCAGTTCTCTCTTACTCGCAGGTTCTGACAAGGGAAGGACTCCTATCGCATCGTAGTGACTCAGACGATGCACATCTCTCCATTCCACTTAACCCACGAGCTATGATATCTCACACCACAGTTCTTAGACGGTGCGATATCACCTACTGTCAATGCGATATCTTGTATAGTACGGCCCACTGTGACCCTCGCGGTCCAAAATCTATCTTACTGGGTGGAATGACTTAGTTAACTTTCAACAAGATATTTAACACTCTGACTTGAACTTCCACTGTTCAACACACTCTCACTGCTATACTTAACTTACTGAATAAGTATACTGGAAACACTTTAACAGAATGACTTATTACTGTGTGAAACAAGCACTGATAAACTCATATGTAGATGCTTGATACATGTAAATCCACCTTTAACCTTCAATAATGCTGTAACTGAATGAGGACATATAGACATTTACTAACTATGATACAACATTCATGTAACAGATAACATATATAAACTAAGTAAATCACAATCACATGAAATAATCACATAACACACTGGTTTTATGTGGTTCACTTCTAGGGTAGAAGCTACGTCCACATAACTGTGTTTATTATGTCTTGAGAGAGTACACAATTCTGCTACAACCTGTTGTGCAGCTAGAGATATTTTGGGTAACTCCACACTCACTGCCGGGAGCCCTTCTCTCCTAGATCTCTTCTCTTTCTCTATATTGCCTTCTTACAATATTCTCTCTCTCTCTCTCTCTCCTTCTCTCTCTCTGTCAATCCCTGCGGATTGTTACATACATGCTCCTAGAATCGGCTACTGGTTACAGTAAGGTAACTAAGGACAAAATAGCAGAACCAGAGCTCGACTCTATTAAAATACAAAATAACTATGAGCTAACAGACTACTGGACTCTCAGACTGGCTAACTGTCTGAATAACTACAGTTTATCTGACTAGCTAACTTTTTACAATACAATTTACATCCCTTTATAGGCAGCCCGAAGGTCTCACCATTACAACACTATGGGCCTATCCCAACAGTAACCCAAAAACCCTAAATGTGACAGTCAGTATATCTATACTCAAAGTGCCACTTTCCATCACACCACAGCTCTCTGCAGTCTTCCATGCTTCCCAGCGCTGATCGTGGGTACTGGGCGCCACTTCCTTTTCTGTCCTTCGTATTCAATACCTTGGCCTCGTTGCCCCTTTTCCTTTATGAGGTAGTTAATCCCTCCTATCTTTGTCGCTACCTTGAATGCAGTGTGGGTGATCTCTCTCCTCTTGGCCGCTCAGGTATTGTCATCTTCTTTGACTTATCTTCCTCGATAGTCATAGTTTCCAGCTCTGATCTGTATCTAGAAACATGCTACGGCGTCATATCTTTACCTTATCTCTTATATCTTTTCCAAACTATCTATCCGCCAAAATGGCAGCTTCTCCTGTAGCTGCGGGACCCTACTCCAACAGTCCCCTAACACTTACTTGTGGCTTGTCCTTGAGCCACTAACAGTGGGCTTCTCCTACTGTACTTTCTCCTTGGCTTTCTGCGAAGTCTTTGTAAGTTTCTTCCGAAGTCCTGCGACTTCTTTCTCCATAGTTTCGACACACTCTTGTGTCATTTCAAGCATATCTTAACTAATATTGGAGTCTTCTGTTGCATCAATTTAATTTCTGGTGGTAGTGAACTCCCTAACCTTCTGCTCAACCACCTCGACTAGCTCTGTGATTTGTTCCTGATATGGTTGAAGCAGGTTATTGATTTGTATCTCTTTTGCTCTCAACCACTACGCTTCCTGTTGCAAGCGGTTCAGCTCTGTCGTATTTCTCATCTTCGCAAGAGCTCCTAAACTTTTTATTTCTTCCTTCATTGCTGCTGTGGCATTCTCTATCTGCTGAATGCTTTGCTGGAGTTCTACTCTCTCGGGATGCTCATCTAACTCTGACCATGTGTTCGTCGCATCAGCTAGCACTGACTGTGCATCATCTATGCGAGATTTCATAAGTGCGGAAGTGAGTCTAAAGGCCTCTACTCTCGCTTCCTTGTCTGCGTGGGGGGTGCCCGGTGCTCGAGCCTCAAGCTTAGCAATCTGTGCTTTGTGGTCTTCTTCCTCCTCCTTATAGCTTATACTTGGTTACTAGGGCTGGTGGTAGCTTGGAATCCTTGGTCTTTCCTGTTATATGTGTCTTAGGGTCCTTACCAGTCTTGGACATCCCGGTGATGCGGTGTATCAGGTCGACGTTTAGGTCGACCTTGTTACCTAGCAAGAGGTAACCTCCATGTACACAAGAAAGTAGGACATGCACCACGACATTAACCTCTGCACCTCGTCCAAAATGTGGCATTCTCAACAAATTGAGCAAGCCTAAGTGCTCAAGAGTCTGGACATGTTCCATAGGAACATATTCATCTGCACCTGTCCTTGGGTTCTTTTGAATCGTAAGATACTGATTTGATCGGAACTGAGGATATGTCTTACTGTCTCCAAGGTTATAATCTGTAAGTTTGACATTAGGGGCATCAATCCTTTACTCGAGAATCAATCGGTGGTATGGGAACAGGAAACTTAGCACTCTTGGGAATGTTTACCTCTGGTGCACCTTCAACTCGTGGTACAATATAGTCTGGTGCACTATGAACTTCTTCCTCCATCTCTGGACAGGATTCTTCTATTATCTGAGATTGGATCCTCATCCTTGGAAGCTGTATGACCTGTGATGAACTTGGTTTCATACCCTTGGGTGGTGTCGCCATAGCGGACACAAGGCCTCCACACTCGAATCGTCTCAAAATGTCTTCTAAAGGTTCCTCCTCAGACAGAACCCATGCGGTGCAATCCTCTGGATTGGCAATGGCCGCGAAATAGGGAAATGACAGATCTCTGTAATGAAATTAGCTATGCACAGGGAAAAATTAACAACTTACTCTATAGCTCTCGGATCTTGCAAAAGGAACCGTCCTGAATGAATGATCTCTACTTTTATGTTGAAGGCTATAATCCCGGACGCAACGGTAATCTAGGCTGAACCCGTCGGTGGTATTAATTGCATGGAGGAGACCATACCCATCGTTTTGATCCTAATTAAATGATAAAATCTGATCAAATTTCGCTCGAAACTTGTGTGCAGGCACCGGTCTCATCGAAGATTTACTAGATCTGTAAAATTTATGATGCTGTTGCCAAATCTACTGTAAGGTATACCGGTCATTTCTTCAATAACTGCCTGTTAGAAGGCAAATTGACTGTCCCTCTGTCCTTTTTCAAAACTAGGTACGTGGCATGGGGAAACATCGCCTTACAGCGATGTCACACCGCATCACCTGTGCAAAACAAACTTAACAGTTTTTATTTTTTTAATTTTTTTTAAACACAAAAACTCTCCTCATGTGAATGATTTTTACCTGCCGGTGTAGACTAACTACCGGTACGATGCCTCATTTCAACTACACTGGACATCTGCACTCTCTTATCTGTCTGAGTTACAACTGGGATATGGAGTGGCTAGCACTGTAAAGCTTAAGCCTACGGCTATTAATGAAAGTGGGAAGAAGCTCCCCATTTAGTTTGCTGAGTTGAACGACACCTCCATTTGTATATTGCTGAATCTGGTATGGTCCCAACCAATGCGTCTTGAATTTTCTTGGAAACTTCACAAAATTACTCTCGTAGAGGAGGACTGGGTCTCCTATCTAAAAAATCTTGTTCTTTACATGCCTGTCATGCCAAGCTTTCTCTCATGCCTTCTGCACTTTCTGATGGAATCCTGCGATGAACCTGTCTTCCTCTAAGGCAAGCAGCTGCGCTAGCCTTTCATTCGTCGTATCTGTGTCTGTCATCCTGGTGATCTAAGAAAGTCTTAGAGTAGGCATAATATAATCCATAGGCATAACAGCCTCTTGTCCATACACCAAGCTGAAAGGTGTATGTCCTGTAAGTTTCTTGCATGTAGTCCTATAAGCCCATAACACAGCATTAACCCTGAGGTCCCAATCGTTTCTTTGGCTGTTGCAGATCTTAGTAAGAGCATTTTCTAGAATCTTGTTAAAGGCCTCCACCGTACCATTAGCTTGTGGGTGGTAGGGAGTGCTCTTATGGTGTTGTATCTGGAATTCCTCCATCAAGGCCTCAATGGTGTGGTTCAAGAAATGGGTGCCTTGATCGCTCATCAAAATTACTGGACATCCAAATCTACTGATGATGTTCTCAAAGAGGAACTGTGTAGCTATAGCAGCATCACAATTCCTTACTTCTTTAGCCTCCGCCCATCTAGTGAGGCATTCTGTTCCTGTGATGATGTATCTCGCACCAGTTCATTTTCCTGGTGGGTTGATAGGAACCACAAAATCTATAGCCCATTTGTTGAATGCACGCAATGTAATCTGTGGTTGCAGTGGCATTTCATCTCTCCACGAAGGTTTTCCTACCCTCTGGCAGATATCGCAGCATCTGCAAAATTCCTTAGTATCCTTATGCAAAGTAGGCCACCATAATCCTGCGGTCAGGATTTTCTGTGCATTCAGCTTTCCTGCGAAATGACCTCCTATGGTATCAGAATGTGCTTCTCTAATAATGGCCTCTTTCTCATGTGGCATGAAGCATCTGCGCAGGACTTTGTCTCGACCTAACTTATATAATTGTCCTGCAATCAAAGTGAAGTCTGCTGCTTTGACATCTAGTTGTTTCTTTTGTTGCTTGGTAAACTCAACAGGTGCCCATCCACGATATCCTTTGAAGAAGTACCACTCAGCCTCACTGAAGATTTTTGTCTATTCAACTGCAAACTCTGTAACAAAGCCTTCTATCACACTCGCAAGCCAGAAGTCGACTGCTCATGTAATGGGATTGTCTATGCTCTTCAAGGTGTGAATTAGCTCCGGTGTCCACATGCTGTTTCTTTTCTTTCTGAATATATTCTAATCAGTTAGCTTTAATAACTAGTGCTACATCTCATTTCCATAGGTCACAAAAAATATCATATGCAGGTCTGTGTAGATATGTTTTTGCAACCAGTCCTCTATACTCAGTCTAGGACTCTTGTTCTCTTGTTTTGCAAACTCTTTCTCCTTAGACACAAGCCACTGGTTGAGTTCGTCTCTAGTAGGATGCCAACAGAACATTAGCTCTATAATTTGTTAAAAGCCGGCAATGGAACCATTTGTTGGCTATCTGGGCAGACCCGGGTTTACTAATATACATATACCAACAACACCCCTAACTCACTGGCCCTTTCGGAAACAGACCGCAAAACGGCCTGAAGTCTCACCCGAAGTGATCTTATGGGTTGGCCGAAGACTCAGGTGTCCTCAACTAGGTTCTGTAGCATCTTGGGGTCTTGTTGTTTCTCTTAGCCAGCGAGATCTCTCTGCGACGCGCGGTTCTCTCTTACTCGCAAGTTCTGATAGGGGAAGGACTCCTATCGCATCCCAGCGACTCAGACGATGCGCATCTCTCCGTTCTGCTTAACCCACGAGCTGTGATATCTCACACCGCAGCTCTCGGACGGTGCGATATCACCTAATGTCAATGCGATATCTTCTATAGTACGGCCCACTACGACCCTCGCGGTCCAAAGGATATCTTACTGGGTGGAATGACTTAGTTAACTTTCAACAAGATATTTAACACTCTGACTTGAACTTCCACTGTTCAACACACTCTCACCACTATACTTAACTTACTGAATAAGTATACTAGAAACACTTTAATAGAATGAATTCTTACTGTGTGAAACAAGCACTGATAAACTCATATGCAGATGCTTGATACATGTAAATCCACCTTTAACCTTCAATAATTATGTAACTGAATGAGGACATACAAACATTTACTAACTATGATACAACATTCATGTAACAGATAATAGATATCAACTAAGTAAATCACAATCACATGAAATAATCACATAACACACTGGTTTTACGTGGTTCACTTCCAGGGTAGAAGCTACGTCCACAGAATTGTGTTTATTATGTCTTGAGAGAGTACACAGTTCTAGTGCAACCTATTGTGCAGCTAGAGATCTTCTGGGTAACTCCGCACTCACTGCCGGGAGCCCTTCTCTCCTAGATCTCTTCTCTTTCTCTATATTGCCTTCTTACAATATTCTCTCTCTCTCTCTCTCTCTCTCTCTCTCTCTCTGTCAATCCCTACGGATTGTTACATACATGCTCCTGGAATTGGCTACTAGTTACAGTAAGGTAACTAAGGACTGAATAATAGAACCAGATCTTGACTCTATTACAATACAAAATAACTGTGAGCTAACAAACTACTGGACTCTCAGACTGGCTAACTATTTGAATAGCTACAGTTTATCCGACTAGCTAACCTTTTACAATACAGTTTACATCCCTTTATAGGCGGCCCGAAGGTCTCACCATTACAACACTATGGGCCTGTCCCAACAGTAACCCAAAAACCCTAACTGTGACAGTCGGTCTATCTGTACTCGAACTACCGCTTTCCATCACACCACAACTCTCTGTAGTCTTCCACGCTTCCCAGTGCTGATTGTTGGTACTCAGCACTACTTCCTTTTCTGTCCTTCGTCTTCAATACCTTGGCCTCGTTACCCCTTTTCCTTTATGAGAGTAGCTGATCCCTCCTATCTTCACCGCTTTCTTGAATGCAATGGGTGAGCTCTCTCCTCTCGACCGCTTACTGTCATCTTCTTTGACTTCTCTGCCCCGATAGTCACAGTTTCTAGCTCTGATCTGCAGCTAGAAACATGCTACGGCATCGTATCTTTACCTTATCTCTTATATCTTCGCCAAAACTGTCTATCCACCAAAATGGCAGCTTCTCCTGTAGCTGCGGGACCCTACTCCAACAGGAACCATGGAGTGAAAACTTAAATTTAAAGAAGATACACACTGATCTATATGATAATGCAAGTTCTCCTCTTCAATGAAATTCTACCTAGGAGAGGGAGAGAGATTTAATTTTCTTCCAAAAATGCACACCCAAATGCAAATGCAATTCTATCTTTTCAAACGAAAAAGTGAAATATCAATGCAGCCCAAACAATCTTCAAAGAAAATAAGAAAGAGACCTAGAGAACATATAACATAAATCAAAATGTTTCCTATCTTTTCATGCTTGAAAAAGATGCAAAATAACTCAATGGAAAGATGATTTCACTAACGTTTCCAAACAAATCTAACTCTAATGCACGCAAAGTTGAAAATAGATATTTCTTCTTAATGAAAGTAAGATCTAGAATTTAAAACAATCATGCACAAAACAAGAAGAAAATCACTCAACAAACTTGCGAATAAAGAAAAAGAGAAAGAAAACTAAAACTTCTCTTTGGAACAGACAAGAAAACGAAGAACCAACCTTTCCTACCAAGCACTGAAAAAATCAACATGTGAAAGGAAACAAAACTCACCCCAAGCAAAGAAAGACTCAAAACAACATGGATCACTCATGCATTCCAAGTCCAAAACAAACCAAAGCCTACACATGAAAATGAGATGTATATTTTCCAATTCTAATGAATAATATCTATAGAAAAGGGCAAGAGGTTTCAAGCAAAGAAAAGAACACAAAATCTAATGCAAGAAACACAAACTCTCTTTGAATGCAGAAAGAATACAACAATCAAAGTGACTGTAGAATAAACAATTCATGGCCCCTCCTTCAAAGAGCATTTTTTTTCAAAATTACACTTCATTTTCATCAAAAAGTAAGCCAAAAACACACAAAAATCAAAATACAAAGTTTGGAATAGGGCCTACCAGGCACCACGGAGTTGAAGCTGCTGACAGGTGGTTTTGAGGTGGAACTGCTTCTTGCTGACTAGATTCAAGCGATGGCACTACTTATTTCCAAAGGCACATGTGCGGTTCCCTGTGTAAATCCAAAAAATCAAGGAGAACTACAGATCAAGTCAGAAAAAGACTAGATCAAGGTAAAAACTGATAGATTGAGAATAAAAAAGAGCATAAAAGGTCAAAATAATTCAGATCTAGACAGATATGGAAGTTTCAAACCAAAATCCACTGAGTCAGATAGCAGATCTGACTTAAGAGAGTTGGAGAAGGTGCCTAGATTCAGACAAGAGTTGAAGAACTGAGGAAGATCAGATCAACTGATACATATATTCAATCCCCAGCATGGTCACCAGATTTGTTAGCCAGAATATTTCACCTTCTACAAACAGTAAGGTGTTCCACTGGTCTGAATGGTTCAGATCCAAAACAAATGAAGGACAGAGGTTGAAGACTCTCCCTGGACGCCGTATATACCTGGTATGTGATGCTTCGATAGTAACCCTGTGTACCTGCAATAATCTTAAACACACAAACACATTGAAACTACCAGAATATAATCTATTGATTCATGTTAGTGACTAAGGAATCTAACAACATACATGCAAAATCAAACAACAACAATATATGTGGGACATAAATCAAATTTCATTAATATAGAAATATGATGAAGTTTACAACCAAGCCTAGTGTTGACATGCATCTCCATGAAACCAAAACGTTCATCCCCATAAGCTCCAACTTTGCTCTCTATGCTCTCCAATGGCTTGGGCCAAGTGATCAATCCAACAGCATAACAATACCTTAAGAGTTCCTCCCCTCAACCATGGATATGAGCTTGTATTTATAAGGCTCAATGGATAGGGATGGTTGAGATATTAGTGGATGAGGTGGCCTCTAAGATCCTAGGATGAGGGATCTCGAGATCAACTGACCCAAAATGATAGGGATAAGGGAGGACATGAGGATCATCATCTAGAAGCTTCGCGAAACTTCTCTTCTTTTCATTTTACCTAGGGTACCACTTTTCTCCTTCAATGACAGAGCGGTTCAGGTAATAAAGGCTTATGGACTAAGGGCCATAAGCGGTGGCACCGCTTGTGGACAACAAGGAATAGGGTACCACTCCTAGACAAAGGGGCAATCACGGTGCTAGGAATTTTCATGGAAGATTGACAATTAGCATGAGTTTCCACTCCAAGAGCTAGGATTCAGGGCAAGTAGGTATGTCAAAAGTCTTATCACATGATGGTGACAGGATTTTGGTATAACACTAGGGGGATTAATTTAATACTCCAACATGCGAGGTGTCATGTTTCCAACTCCCAAGTCTAGGTGCTATACACTATCGATAGGCCATGTGTACACCCACATCTGGGTGGGAGAGATTGAGCCTCGTGATTTCTCTACACTTGAAAGCTAGAGCAGCAGTCATCGTGTCATCCATCTCTACTTCCTAAAGAGGTTGATTGTAGGTGACACCTTCATTAGCTAAGAAATCGGCTAGAAAATTAGCCTTCCATCTCACATGATGGAAAGTGATGGAAATGGTCTGTTTTATGTATCTCTTGAAGTGTAGGAGACAATGTTCTAATATCCACATGGGTGAAAGCTTTGAGACCTGAGAGCCATGATGAATTTCAGTAGTAAGTGGTAGAAAAAATTGTGAGTCCCCTTCCGCTATCAAAGGGATAAGATTCTTCCTTCTATATATGGACACCCCTTCCACCAAACCTTCAAATTGTGTTGTGTTTCTTCTCTCATAACTAATGTTCCCAAATAATATCCATAGGATGTCCCCTGCATGGTTCTTGATACCTGCTCCAAACCTAGAATTGTCAGGATTTCCTGTAGATGCCCCATCAAAATTGAGTTTAAAGACCCCTTCTGGAGGTGGATCCCAACTACCCATACTATCGATTTTCACTCAAGTACTTCTAGTAGCAGAGGGTGGAGACGTATGGTTGAGATTCCAGTTGATCATAATGTGTTGTTTTGTGGTGGTGGTGGGATTATCAATATCATTCCAGTCTCTAGATAATATAGTTTCCTGTAGGTTGTTGGTAATGATTTGCCATATTTCTTCAATGGATCTTCTCTTGTCTACAAATATCCAAATATTTCTTTCCTTCCATATATTCCAAACTATGAACCAAGGAGTGAGGTCCCATAACCTATTGAGCAACTTTATTTGGAAGGGATTCTCATCCCATTGTTGCATGGTTTCAATGATGTTGCCTCTGACTCTCTTAGTTCTTCTGATATTTTTAGTTGCTAAGTCCGAAAGCACACTTGGGTGTTTGCAAGAATCAAGGAGGTGATCTTATAGTATCTGATTGATTTTCACATATCACATAGAGCGAAGGCCCCTGGAATCCCTATTTCAAGATATTTTCCCAAGTAAGGATACACCGATGAGAGACCAACCAAAGAAAATATGAAACCTTAGGCCAGAGGTAAGGATTCCAAATTTTCTTCCAGAGTGGAAAGGGTTGAGTCTCCATCCCACTGGATATCAGATAATAGGCTTCATTGACAGATAAAGTGCCTCTTGAAAGGTTCTCCCATCGAATGACATCCAACCCCTATGTGGCTCCAATATTTCTATGTTGAATTTCCTACCAAATGGTTCCCCAATGTTATGAATAGATTGTGTGTAGCACTTGTTGGGATCCTTTGAGATGAAAAATGTTAAGCCTCTATCATTCTTCTAGTACTCTTTAACAAGTGTAGTTTCATTTAATTGAATAAAATTATGTACTTCCAGGTGAGTAAAGAGGCTTTTGAAACTTGGCGAATGCTGCCATGAATCTTTCCAAAAGAGGGCGTTATTCCCTTCTTTGATCTCCCAAAATATATGCTGATGAATGAGGGCCCTTTGACTGTTTGCATCATTCCATATCAAAGAACTTGCAAGGGATCAATCAAACCTAATCAAGTGAGAAGGAGCCGAATCCTTACCATATTTTTTATTCCATAGCTAACTGCTACACCCAGCGGGTGTCATTATGAGATAACCACTTCCACCATATTTTGGCTGAAAGGGCCATGTTATTGATTTATGAATCCCAGATTCTGAGTCCTCCTTCCCTCTTAGGGAGACAAACATTTTTCCATCTGACCAAATCCCACCGATTTGTATTTTGGCCACACCCCAAGAAGAAGGATCTTTGCATATTTCTTATGGATTTAGGACCCATTTAGGAGAAGAAAGGAACGGTAAAGATACAATGACATATAATAGAGGACCACCTTTATAAGAACCCTTTTTCTTTCCATGTTAAGAAAATGAAAAGTCTATGACATGATGTGACCTTCCATCTTGTCCAACAATTCTCTCCAAGAGAATTTTTTGAAAACATAATCAAACAAGGGGGCTCCTAAGTACTTGAAGGGTAGAGAGGAAACCAATAAAATCAAAAATTATCACAATGTTGCATTGGGCGGTGATATCATTGTTGAAGAAGTATATTTGTGATTTTTCCAAGTTAATGGTGGTGCAAGAGGCTTCAGATAATGTATCAAGAATATATTTGAGAGAGTGAGATTCTTGTACTAAAGGGAACCCAAAGAGAAGGATATCATTGAAAAACTGTTGATATATCTAGGTGGGAGCCCCATGGAGAGAGATCCCTCAGAGGGAGCAAAAATACACTATCACGTGTAGCATATGACCCAAGCCTTTCACCGTGAGGATGAAAAGAAAAGGGGAAAGGGGATCACCTTGACGAATGCCACGTGAGGGGGAGAAGGTTGAGGAGAGTGAGCCATTGACAAGTATGGAAAAGAAACAAGAGGATATGAGAGAAAGGATCCATATGGTACATTTTTTACAAAACGAAAATCCTAGGATCATTTTCTTCAAGAATTCCCAGCTCATATTATCAAAGGATTTGGAAGGATCAAGTTTTACGAGCATGCGAGGGGATCTTGATATATTTAGGGAGTGGGTGATTTCCTGGTATAAGCTAATACCATCCATGATTTGTATTCCCTCTACATACCCATATTGTTCTAGGGATATTAGCGGAGGGAGTAGGGGTTTTAGGAGATTAGTGAAAACCTTCAATATGATCTTATAGAAAACATTGCATAGGTAGATGGGTCGGAACTTACTGGTCTGAGAGGCACCTTTTTCTTTAGGAACCAGAATGAGAAGAGTAGATTGGAGTGTTGAACATCCATTTATTTTTTCAAGATTCCTCCACCAGTTCATGCACTTTGTCTTTCAACAGATCCCAATAGTGATGGAAAAATTTGATTGTAAATCCATTATGTCCCAAATCCTTTTCCTCTACCATGTGGTTAACTATAGCTTCAAATTCCTTCATAGTGATTGGTTGCATTAAGGAGGCATTATGCTAATCAATTAGTAAGGAGAGTATGTGCTTGGTCACCTAACAGATAGCTGTCATGCATGAAGGAATGGGCTCAGTAAGAAGAGTATTGAAGAATCTAGTAAGCTCCCCTTCCATATGTATGTGCTCCTCCATAACAATACCCTCTTATGATTTGAGCTTGGTGATTTTCTTTTTTATTATATGTTGGACTGTGGATCGATGAAAAAAATAACTATTTCTTTCTTCCTATTTTAACCATCCGACTCTTGATTTTTGGCTCTGTTGCTGCCGCAACCTTTCTCCCGGATTTTAGTTTTTCACTTAAACTCTGGGACCCCTCCTCACCATTTTTGCTGGGATCAATTGTTGAAATCTTGGTGCCTTTGAGCATATATTTGCATTTGAAGTTGATTGCCCACCCTTTTGCTTGCTTCGTTCAGTTTAGCTTGAGTCGCGTGGTCTGTTTTAGTACCCGTAGAGCATGAAAATTTTGCCTTAACGAAGGAAATTGATTTTCGACCACAATTGGGCCTTAGCGCTGTTGGTTTTCTCTTTGGATCGGGTCTCTTTCAGAAGATGTTGAGTCCTCACTCGCCCGCCATTGCAGCTCCCAGATCAAACTGCCCTCCCGATTGAAGTTTCATCTGACGCCCGATTCATTGGTTCAAACCGCTTGCTCCTGAGTTTCTACTTACCCGCCATTGCGGTCGGGGGGATGAAGTCAAATCCCAACGCGAGTTTCATCTGACGCTCGAGCTTTGTCTTTCTTAGCCTCCGTCTCCTATCTTCAGCATTTGTCCCCTCCACCGTTGCGGGTGGTAGAGCAATCTAGCTTTCGATACGTTCCTTCTCGGCGTCCGATCCCCAGTATGGTCGCCTGTGTTGTCACTCACCCGCTTCTTATGCTCCTCCGCTGTTGCGGCTCCTGAAGCCTTGCCCATCCGATGCAGTATTCCCAGCCCGTCCGATCCAAGTATCGCCCGACCGTCGATTCATTTTACCATGAGTTCTCACCCGGATGAACCAGGCCAGTTTTTTATGGATTTTTCATCATAGTTAAAAGTTTTCGATGCTTAATGTCTCATGTTAGTGGATAATGCACTAAATTTATATGCAGGGAGAATCCCATAGATCGCTAGAGTGGCCTACGGCGAGAAAAAAGACAACCCAAGCGGATGATAGAGGCATTGATGCGGCGTTTTCAGCAGTTACTGTCAGGAGGTAAAACGCCTATGGAAATGATTAAGGAAAACGCAACGACCAGAGAAGAAAAGAAATCGTCAAGGGCGCTGAAAGGTCACACATTGAGGGCAACCCAAAGGGCAGCAGCTGTAATTTAAATAGGGGGAATGAATACTGAAAAGGGGGCTTTTTCCCTTAGAAACTTTGTAGTTGTTTGCTTGTAAGAGGAACTACTTCGTTTTGCTAAGTGAACTGCAATTTTGTCTGCTGGAAAGAGTAAAGAAGTGGAATGTACCAATGCAATTCGATGAATAATGTTGAAGAGGAACTATTTCGTTTTCAGCTGTATTTCATTTGCTGTAAGAATATTTGATGTTTTGAACCTATGTTCTCGTTAAATGTTCTTCAGTAGTTTTTCTGGGATATATTTTCACTAAGAGCAATAAATGTTGTTATAGAATGATCGGCTATCTGGTTATTTGAATATTTGTAAGCGTTCATGTGCTTTAGGAGAAGTATCAGCTATATGTGATTTTTCTTACTGTATGTGATAATGTATTGCTCAGCCAAAATGATAACCATGCTCCCTAGGGATAGTGTAGATAGTTAGCTTATTTCTTTTGTATCCGGTTGAATGCTTGTGAGCAAGACAAAAGGTAAGAACCTGCGCATCACTTTGTGACCGCTCCCTGTTTTTGACCAGCCTGCATTTAGTTAGGCACGTGCATATCATTCTTTTAAGTCAAAATACAAAAACTCGGTCGGCCGGGCCGCAACCGATAAAGCCTTTGTTTGTTACTTGACCTACGGTAGCCGGACCGCAAACCGGATGGATTCCCTATTCCAAACAGTCAACGAGCTAGTTGGGAACGTTGATTGGGGAGAATCCCTTACTGTTGCCGCCTACGAATTTCCAGGCATCAACAGCATTGGCTCTAGAAGGAGGGCCGCCAGTGCATGGCTGGCCGAGGAAACCCGCTTTACAGAGATTATTTCGCTGGTTACAGTTCTGAAAGTAGTGGACCACGAAATCTGACTCCAGAAGAAGAAAATAGAGAACATCTATATCCTGTTCGCAACGAAATTGTAAATGTTCTAAGAAGACACACCCGTGCTTATGTAAAGAAGATCGGAAAGTTGCCAATTATCCACAAATTTCCTAGAAGAGAGTACAAGGAGAAAGAACGTCCTCTCATTGAAGATTCAGTGTTGGTGGGAGACTGGGAAGAACTTGTGGAAACTGCCTTACAGGAGGTGGAATTTCCTTTGAGCCAAGTAGGCCCAGACACTCTTTACAACTCTCCTGTTCACACCCCTATTGGTTCATGTCCTCACACCCCTGTTGTTTCACCTCCGCATTCTCCACCCCGACTCATGGCTGGTGTTAACGCAAATCAACCCCCACCTAATCCTCCACCACCCGCATGGAAAGCTAGATCACCTCTGAATCTGACCCCACCTTTGCACGACCTACCACAGGCCTTCGAAAAGCTACTACCAAAATTCGACCCAAATGATAAAATCCTGGTGGATGATCATCTACAGAGTTTCTACTTGGTGATAGAAGGTCTGAGTGCTGGGGAACACGAAGATGTGGTGTGTAGACTGTTCCTGCATACCCTCAAAGGAGCTGCAGCTTCATGGTATTTTGGATTTCCCGCCAATTTGATCCCAGACTGGGATACTTTCGAGAGAATGTTCAGAAGTAAGTATGCCATCCAAAAGACTCATGCTGCCCTCATGAAAGGAATGTGTGCATTGAAGAAAGAGAAAAAAGAAAAAGTGCACAGCTTCACACAAAGGTTTGCAGCATATCTAAAAAACTTCTCCGAAACAGATAAGCCTTCAGACAAAGTACTGATCAAATACTATACTTCAGCATTGGGTCCTGATTTAGCCATGTTTGCAAAAGGCAGAGCCAAGCCTACATTAACAGAGACCTATGAAGAAGCAAAAGTGGTGGAAGCAGAGAGAGAAAGTGTAGAGGACTATCCGGAGCAATCAGGAGAGAGAGGTGCGGGAAGAAAAACCTTACTGTTCACCAAGCCTAAAGAAGAAAAAACGTCAGACTATGAAAGCATGGCTAAAATGATGCAAAAGCTGTCCAATAAGATCATCGACTTAGAAAAGGAAAAAGAAGCACAAAAGTTTTTCAGGCCATACTATAAGAAAAGAGAAGATAGCAACCAAACCCAAACTCCTCCTCAGAAAACTGCGTCCATGAATCTGACAAAAATAGGGATGGAAAATTTCTGTACTTTCCATCAACAGCCTCATTCCGAAAAGAACTGTCCGCAATGGATAAATTCTATGACATTGGTCATGAATCAGATGTTGGATTCAAGATTGATGGAGGAAGATGATGATGAAACGAAAGAAAATGTTGCATCCACTTCTATGAAGGAACAGGAGGAAGAGACTATGGCTTTATGGAGTTCTGTCTCCGTACTCGACGCAGAGGAAGAAAATACACAGGGACGCAAAGATATTAGGGAGGCTAACGTAACAACTAGGAGCAAAGGGGCGGTTAGTGATGATAGTCTTTTTCTCCCGAAGATTCGAAGGTTGCAAAGAAATATCAAAAAGAAATTTCAAGACAAAGCCTTGGTTGAGCAGATTCCTGAGTTTACCATTACCAGCCAGGATTCGAAGCAAAACAGAATGTCGCCTAAGCCAAACGAAGACAATGTGAGTGCTAATAAACCTCAGTCCGTTAAACAACTAATCGAATATGACATTGTTGAAGATTTAAAGAAGATAAAGGCGAACGTCCCGCTGTTCGAAATGTGTAAAGTGCCTCAGCAGAAAGAAAAATTGTTGAAAGCACTGGAAACATCAGAAGAGAATTTGCCCACAGACAATCAGCCTCGGGAGGAAGAAGAAATCGGGGAAGCTAGTACTGGAGGTAAGTCTAAAACCAAACATCCACCTTTCCTCTTGACGTTTGAAATTTTTAATCATAACGTGCACAATTGTCTAGCAGACTCAGGGGCGTCAATTAATGTCATGCCCATATCAGTATGTAAGAAAATAAATGGGCAGCCCAAGCCAACCACATGGAAAGTAGTGCAGTTAGATAGGACAGACGTCAAGGTAGTTGGCGAAATGGAAGACGTTATAATATTCCTGGCGTCTGATGATAGAGTGTGCCAGGTTATTAACATTGTAGTGGCTGACATACCAGATGCTTACGGTTTGGTTCTTAGTAGAGATTGGTCAGCCAAACTAAATGGGTATTTCACCACAGATTGGTCACATCTTTGGTTTCCGTACAAAGGGAGTCCTAATCAGATCAAGGTTTTGAGAGAACCTCATATGAAATACAATGTCACTCAATTGGATGGGAAGAATATACCAGTTGAATCTATATTGGGAAACTACTTCCTAGAACTAGAGCCAGGGAATTATCAAGCAGAAGAGGCCAGCGACACATATGACACCCAGCCTGATCTCCTTCGTTTTTCTCAGGCTGATGAGCTTGACTGTAGAATAGTAGATTTAGCTGTAGGATAGATTCATTTTCAGTAGACAATGTTTTTTGGACTTTACATTTTGACGGCTCAAAAACATTAGAAGGGTCAGGGGCTAGCTATGTCCTTATCGATCCACAAAAAATAAATACTTCCTGTCCTATAGATTAGAGTTTGAATGTACTAACAATACAGCCGAGTATGAAGCACTGCTGCAGGGACTCAAAAAAGCGATTGAGCTGAAGGTTAGTAATTTAAAAGTTTTTGGGGACTCAGAAATAGTTGTGAAACAAATAAAAAATCAAATACATTGTGTTTCCCCTCATTTGAAAGCTTACCAAAATGAGGTATGGGAATTTCTTAAGTGTTTTCATGCTTTTAACATTGTTTCAATTCCAAGAATAAAAAATGTAGCCGCTGATCTTTTAGCTACATCAGCTGCCAGGCTGGTTCCCACTAATAACAAATGTTCTATTGAATTACTTTTCAGGCCTTCAGTACCGGAGATGATCACCAACCTGCGAGTATTTGACGTTGATCAGCAGATAATTGAATGCTTGACAAACGATGAAGTCTTTAAAGGAGCCATTATCGATGATGAGGAACATCAGGCTGAAATGAAATATGACAATTTCATTCCCAAAGGGGTCAAGACGTTAGAAAAAATGTTTGACTTGAAAGAGAAATTTAGAAGACCCGCTAATGTGAAGACGCACAGCTCAGCTCTACAGTTCGAGCTAATAAATTTAGGGACTGAAACGGAGCCCAAATTCGTTAACCTCGGCAAGTGCTGTTCACCAGCAGAAAGAGACAAGTTCCTCAGTTTGTTTAAACAGTACAAAGATGTCTTTGCATGGACGTATGCAGATTTAAAAACTTATGACACTAATATCATCAAACATATCATTCCTATAAAAGCAGGCGTCAAACCATATCAGCAGCCATTGAGGAAGATGCACCCAAAGCTGGAACCACTAATTCAAAGCGAGGTGAAGAAACTATTGGACGCTCGTATTATCTTTAAAGTCAGGCATTCTGAATGGGTGTCAAACCTGGTGCCTGTCAGGAAAAAGTCGGGAGAGATCAGGCTATGCGTGGACTTCATAAATCTAAATCGCGCCTCAGACAAAGACAACTACCCGGTACCTCCCATGGAGCAATTGCTTCAGATGGTTTCTGGTTCTGAAATGTTTTCGTTGTTGGACGGTTTCTCTGGTTACAACTAAGTGCTAGTAGCCGAGGAAGACATATTAAAGACAACTTTTAGAACTAAATGGGGAACTTTCGCCTACAGAAGAATGCCTTTTGGGCTGATTAATGCAGGGGTGACTTTTCAGAGAGCTATGGACATAGCTTTTCGAGGACTAATAGGATTAAGTGTGGTGGTTTACCTTGATGATATCACAATAGTTTCCAAGAAAAGAGGGGAGCACGCGTTCCACCTAAAGCAAATTTTCGAGCGTTGTTGAAAGTATGGGATTTCCCTCAATCCTAAAAAATGCATATTCGCTGTCACAGAAGGGAAGTTACTGGGGCATATAGTTTCAAAGAAAGGTATCTCTATAGACCCAAAAAGAATTAATGCCATTGAACAAATCCCCATGCCTCATAATAAAAAGGGAATGCAATCCTTCATGGGAACAATAAACTTTGTAAGAAGATTGGTGCCTGATTTTGCCCAGACTGTTAAACCATTACAGCAGATGGTCAAACAAAACGCACAGTTTAAGTGGACGGAGACTGAAAAGAATGCTTTCAGTAAAATCAAGACTGTTGTTGCCCACGCGCCCTCTTTGAAAAGTCCAGACTTTGACAAGGATTTCATTATGTATACATTTGCGTCCGATGATTCATTGGCAGCCGTACTTACGCAAAAGGAAGAAGGAGGTGATGAATTCCCAATCTCTTTTATGAGCACTGGGCTACAAGGAGCTGAATTAAACTACCCAGCCATTGAAAAACATGCATACGTAGTATTTAAGGAAGTCAAGCAATTCAGACCTTATATACTAAAAAATCAAACCAAGGTAATAGTCCCTTACCCTGCCGTAAGATCCCTTCTCATTCAAAAGGAATTGGGAGAAAGAAGGGGCAACTGGGTAACAGCCCTTCAAGAATACGATTTGGAATTCAAACCAGCCACTATAGTGAAAGGTCAGGGTCTATGCAAGCTGATGACTGGAAGCAGTAATAGTGAAGAACAGGCATGGGATAATGAAGCTGAATTGAATGTAATGGATGTTTGTCCTTTATTCACAGCTCCTGAATCTTGGTATAGAGACCTTGTACATTACCTACAGTCAGGGGTATTTCCTGAACATTGGAGTTCCAAATAAAGAAGAGCTTTGCGTCTAAATTCAGCTTCCTACCAACTCGTAGAAGGCATATTATTCAGAAGAAACTATGATGGAGTCCTTCTAAGATGTCTGGAAAGAGGAAATGCTGAGAAAGTAATGTCCGAATTACACGATGGTCCGGTCGGCGGACATTATTCAGGAGACACTACAACCCAAAAAATCCTTAGGGCTGGTTACTATTGGCCAACACTCTTCAGGGATGCACATGCGCATGTCAGAAAATGTGATACTTGCCAAAGATGTGGTGGAAGACAACCCAGAGCAGCAGCACCTCTAAAGCCTGTAATGATCACTGAGCCTTTCGAGCAATGGGGAATAGACGTCATTAGAGAAATAAAGCCAAATTCCTCCATGCTACACAAGTATATTCTTACTGCAACTGATTATTTCACCCGCTGGGTCGAAGCTATTCCATTGCACAAGATAAATGAAGACGAAGTCATCAATTTTCTACAAGACCATATCATGACCAGGTTTGGGGTTCCAAGTTCGTTAGTTTTTGGTAATGCTAAATACTTTTCATCCATTAAGATTACTGCATTTGCTCATGAGAAAGGGATAAAATTACACTATTCTGCTAACTATTATCCACAAGGGAATGGCCTGGCTGAATCATCCAATAAAAACCTCATTAGAATCCTGAAGAAGACCGTCATAGAAAACCAGCGAAGTTGGCACTCAGCCTTACCCAATGCCCTGTGGGCTGATAGAGTTACCCCTAAGTCTACCATAGGAGTGTCACCCTTTACCCTTGTGTACGGAAAGGAAGCCATCCTTCCCCCCAACATCCTGCTCCCGTCTTCCATAATAGCTCGAGAGTCTAGGGGGTCGGATGATGAAGTTCTCCAAGTAAGAATATACAATCTTCTGAAAGCAGAAGAGGCCAGATCGAAAGCTAGAGAACATTTCCAACAGCAGCAGGAGGTAGTGAAAAGATGGTTTGACAAGCACAAAGCCGGGAAGAAGGACTTGGAAGTAGGAGACCTTGTCCTAAAATAGGATCATCCCCATGATGAGAAAGGGAAGCACACTAAGTTCCAACAGTTATGGGTAGGTCCGTTTCAAATCACCGCTAAACTTGGCACTGCTACCTATATGTTACAAGATTTACAGGGATGGGAGGAGAACCTGCCAGTTAATGGTCTGGTTCTCAAACCTTATTTTTCTTAAGTTGTTTTTGAGATTTCTAACTTGTACATAAATAAGCTGTGTTGAGTTATGCTTTCATTTGTTTTAAGTGAGTCTTTGTTTTCAATAAAGGTGGTTAACTCGTGGTTATGTGGGAAACTCCAAATTTCTGGAAATGGTAAACATTCGTTGAATAGTTAGACTGTGGTTTTCCATGTGAATTTCTTCCACCAAATAGTTTCTTGAAATCTTTGTGTGCATTGAGGTCCTGCTTAACCTCCTGTAAGGTCAATCAGATTCAAAAGTCTAGAATACTATGCTGAGGCTCCGCGCACTTTACACTTAGAATCTAAGGGGCGATGACAGGGGACCCACGGAGAAGAGCAAGATGAACAGGGTGTTAAATCTAAATGATCCCATGCCAGGAAATAAATGCCAAAAGGCAGATAAGAGTCAGAATTCTTATAAAAACATCATACTCCAAAGCTAAATCCATATCATAAAGTACTAATTTGCCAATGATCCTCTCCGTCCGTGAGCTGAAACCTTAAGCACATCACTCACACAAAAGGGCACTATGGGATAGAGGATCCTGAATTAAAATTCAGTAAGAAAGGCATGCATGGAGACTCTCATTAAAAAAGTACAAAATCCGAAAAGCACAAAAGCTGCTAAGATGGCATGGGAATGAGGAACAAATGAACGTTTCTGTTCATCACCTGCTACAATCCTGTGGTGTCCAATTTCGTTAGCCCCTGAAAACAAAATTAATAATGAACTCGTATTTTAGCCTCGGCAGAGTTATCCGGACTCGAAAATCTTGTCTCATCGCCCGAATTGGACCGATGTCAATGATCGAGGTACACACTTCTGTTATCGAGAAATATGTATAGCTGGAAAAGTTCAATGGATACATTTGTTGTAGGACAGTCTGCTATTCAAGGAATAAATCACCCAGAGATCTAGGTTCACCAGGAAATTGACAGTTGTTGCTGCCGCAACCTTTCTCCCCGATTTTAGTTTTTCACTTAAACTATGGGACCCCTCCTCACCATTTTTGCTGGGATCGATTGTTGAAATATTGGTGCCTTTGAGCATATCTTTACGTTTGAAGTTGATTGCCCACCCTTTTGCTTGCTTCGTTCAGTTTAGCTTGAGTCGTGTGGTCTGTTTTAGTACCCGTAGAGCATGAAAATTTTGCCTTAACGAAGGAAATTGATTTTCGACCGCAATTGGGCCTTAGCGCTGTTGGTTTTCTCTTTGGATCGGGTCTCTTTCGGAATATGTTGAGTCCTCACTCACCTGCCGTTGCGGCTCCCAGATCAAACTGCCCTCCCGATTGAAGTTTCATCCGACGCCCGATTCATTCGTTCAAAGCGCTTGCTCCTGAGTTTCTACTTACCCACCGTTGCGGCCGGGGGGATGAAGTCAGTTGCTGACGTGAGTTTCATCCAACGCCCAAGATTTGTCTTTCTTAGCCTCCTTCGCCTGTCTTCAGCATTTGTCCCCTCCACCGTTGCGGGTGGCAGAGCAATCTAGCTTCTGATACGTTCCTTCTCGGCGTCCGAACCCCAGTATGGTCGCTTGCGTTGTCACCCACCCGCTTCTTATGCTCCTCCGTCGTTGCAGCTCCTGAATCCTTACCCATCCGATGCAGTATTCCCAGCCCGTTCGATCCAAGTATCGCCCAACCGCTGATTCATTTTATCGTGAGTTCTCGCCCGGATGAACCAGGCCAATTTTTTATGGATTTTTCATCATAGTTAAAAATTTTCAATGCTTAATGTCTCATGTTAGTGGATAATGCACTAAAGTTATATGTAGGGAGAATCCCATAGATCGCTAGAGAGGCCTACGGCGAGGAAAAGGACAACCCAAGCGGATGATAGAGGCATTGACGCGGTGTTTTCAGCAGTTACTGTCAGGAGGTAAAACGCCTATGGAAATGATTAAGGAAAACGCAACGACCAGAGAAGAAAAGAAATCGTCAAGGGCGCTGAAAGGTCACACGCTGAGGGCAACCCAAGGGGCAGCAGCTGTAATTTAAATAGGGGGAATGAAGACTGAAAAGGGGGATTTTTCCCTTAGAAACTTTGTAATTGTTTGCTTGTAAGAGGAACTACTTAGTTTTGCTAAGTGAACTGCAATTTTGTTTGCTGGAAAGAGTAAAGAAGTGGAATGTACCAATGCAATTCGATGAATAATGTTGAAGAGGAACTATTTTGTTTTCAGCTGTATTTCATTTGCTGTAAGAATATTTGATGTTTTGAACCTACATTCTCGTTAAATGTTCTTCAGTAGTTTTTCTGGGATATATTTTCACTAAGAGCAATAAATGTTGTTATAGAATGATCGGCTATCTGGTTATTTGAATATTTGTAAGCGTTCATGTGCTTTAGGAGAAGTATCTGCTATCTGTGATTTTTCTTACTGTATGTGATAATGTATTGCTCAGCCAAAATGATAACCATGCTCCCTAGGGATAGTGTAGATAGTTAGCTTATTTCTTTTGTATCCGGTTGAATGCTTGTGAGCAAGACGAAAGGTAAGAACCTGTGCATCACTTTGTGACCGCTCCCTGTTTATGACCAGCCTGCATTTAGTTAGGCACGTGCATATCATTCTTTTAAGTCAAAATACAAAAACTTGGTGGGCCGGGCTGCAACCGGTAAAGCCTTTGTTTGTTACTTGACCTACGATAGCCGGACCGCAAACCGGACGGATTCCCTATTCCAAACAGTCAACGGGCTAGTTGGGAACGTTGATTGGGGAGAATCCCTTACTGTTGCCGCCTGCGAATTTCCAGGCATCAACAGGCTCCAGAGAATTTCGTCTTGCTCGTATCCCTTGTCCAGCTGAGCCAAGAGTTATTTTTCTTTCAGTTTGATATCCTTTGTGTACCCATGATTCATGATAGAAATTTGTATTCATTCTAGTTCTTATTATATCACCTCTTTATCTTGGAAGATATTTCCAAAGGTGTTGTGATTCCACTATTGGAGGCTGGCTCGAAGAAGCCTCGACTTTTGATGCATGATGGACATTTTCGATCTACATTTGACTTGCATGTTGTACCACCACCTACTGACTGTATCAAAGAAGGATGGGTTAAAGAGCCCTAAATTTTTTAATACGAAAGGCCTATGAAGGGAGATCCCTATACTATGCCATGAATATGAGATGGTCTGATCTAGCTGTGGGGAGCATCGTTGCTTCAAGGACCCCACCTGAGCTAAGAATACTTTTTGTGGCCAAAAAATAGTCAAGAAATTTGGAAATATGGTGAGACCCCTTTGTATTATTGTTTGAGGTGATGAACCCAGAGAAATTACAAAGGTCCACTAGTGCACAATTCATTGTGGTGGTTTTTAAGGCCTAGTCCTTGTTGAAGATAATTTTAAGACCTCCTTTTTTACCTCTAGGATGCTAATCACATTGAAGTCATCATCGATGATAATGGGTATGTGGTAGTGTTGCAGGGTGAACCATTCAAGGAGGTTGAGGAGCTACATCATATGACTTGATGGTTGGGTTCCATAGACATTCAGAATATGGCCTCAAACATTAGTTACAACTAAGTGAAAAAAGGCATAACTGGAATGAGCAGTGGAAACTAGGTTATTAAGAAAGATGATAAGAGGGTTCCAGATGATGGAGATACCTCATGAGGAAACTTGAGCATCGATATAAGTACTTTGGCTTCCCTTCCATAGCCTGGTCCTCATCCTGAGAAGGGATTCAATTAAGCATTTGGTTTCTTGAATGAAGATAAAAACTATCTTTTCTTTTTGTATTTTCAACTTCAACATCCTTTGTTTTGAATTTCCATTAAGACCTCTCACATTCCATGAGATGATCTTCATGGGATAACAAGTGCATAGGTGGAGAATAAATACGTGAGTTGGAAATATTTCCATGATTCCACTAACATGGTCCTAGTCAATTTAGTCAATGTAGATATGTTTTGTGCCCTTGCTTTTTGTTATTCCACTAGATTTTTTGTTTGTCCTTCTGAGGAGGGTTATAGATTTCAAGATTATTTTGGGACTTTGGTTTAGCTAGAGATTTTTGTAGTAGTTGGACTTGTCGGGAAAATATGGATTCATAGGATTTCCTATCGTAGGTGTCCTCTATTCCTACAAGATATAGCTCTCCAAGATCAATTTCTTGCATTTCTTCATCCATCAGAAGTCCTAGGCCAGAATCCACCATCTTGATGGCACTTTCGACATTTTAAGGGTACATGTTCATAATATAAAAGATAAATCCAGTCCGATTCTTCATGGGTTACGAATATTGCATCTGAAAGGGTTATGAAATTATGCATGTATATGTAGATCCTAGCACAAGAAGCATACTTGTTCATTTTTGTTTGGTCAAAATTGTGGAAAAATATTCCCAATGTGTTTCCTATCTCTTTGAGGGTTTCTTCGTCCCAGTATTCCTATGGAAGTGAGTACATTCAAATCCATACAAAAGCCCGGGACAATTCTTGTTTATCCCTGTTGAACCTCTCAACCCACTTTCTCAGGTATAAGACGACAACTTTAAGAAGATAAGGGCCTATACCATCTACCTTGTATATTTTGTCAAGATGAGGGAAGATGATCGTGAAGAAGACCTTTGAGACTAGTTGAAGATCAAAGTGTGCTTTGGGTTTCCATTTCACAGGTATCCAACCGCAGAGGGATTTTTCAATGGGCCATAAGCTAATGAACTTTCCTATGAGAGCGTCATCATTCATTTTTTGCACTATGGAATTTATTATTTCTATAGGAATATTGAGACAAGGGCAATATTCTGTACGAGCGAGGCATGTGTGTGTTCGCGGGTAGATGCTTTCAGATTGTGGGGTCCCTTAAATATGATGGTTATTTTTTATCAAGTCACCCATATGAATGGGTATTTATTCTGATTGAATTTGCAGAGAAGCAATAGTGTCCGATCCTAGGGAGGGAGCTGTGTTCATTCCTTGTGCTTCAGATCTTGGGTGGGAGGGGCCTTTGGCCCCTTCCTAATTTATTCCCATTCGGTGGGATTAGGGTCGCGAGACAGTTGGCGAGAAACTATGGTGTTCCGTTGATACTATTCAGAGTCTTAGTAACAAGCCAGATAAAACCCTAGCAATCATAACAGAGCAACAAATCCATTCAGAGGAAACTGTAGTAGAGCTCTAACATGGACCTTTTCGAATTTTTTTAATTATTATTATTATTATTATTATTATTATTATTATTAAATTATAATAAATTTTTTAACAGATATATATATATATATATATATATATATATTAAATAAAAAATGACTATAGTTTAAATATATAAATTTTTTATTTGTTTTTATAGTTGTTTTATTTTTAATTTTTTATAAAAAAAATCAATTTTTTTTATTAAAAAAACTTTAAAAAACAAGGAGAGGGGGAAGTCTTCTCCATGAAGAGGGGAGGTCCTTTTTTTCAAGGCCATGGTTTAAATAATATTGTAATGTTTGCACTAATTTTGATTTAGAGGTTGATTTTAATATTTTTCTACCAATGATATTGATCATTAAGTGCACGTTTTCAAACAAGTTATAGTTTTATCATTTTAAAAAACATAATGTACTACTAGTAGCAGTACATTTCTCTTCAATGGTTGATTTTAAGAAAATCGTCGTACTTTTAACCCTGAAACAAAAAAAAGTTCTACTATTATCATCACTTTTTTATTTGAAAATTCTTTTGTTTTTTACAAAAAAAAAAGGATTTCGAGGACTAGAGTTCTCGTTGTGAGTATAGATTTTTCATGAGGTTCTAAAATGTGTTAAAAATTCTTCCTCTGTAGAAAGAGTTTGATTGTTGTCTACGGCATCTGGGAATAATAAATATTTCTAAGGTAGGAATTCAAGTTCCTTAAGGGAACCATATTGATTTCAGTAGTTCTAGGACTCAAAATTTGTCTCCCTAATTTAGTAGGATCTACCATATATAGGTGGAAAAGATTCTCTTACTTGTTATCTATATAGAAACCTAGTTTTTCCTTTTAATGAGAAATTTGTAATTACAAATCTTGTCAATTTATAAGGTTTTGTTGGAAGAATACATAATGGGTTTTCTAGCATGATTGAAATCTTTATCATAGCAATGGTTGGTCATTATATTCTCCTTTCTACGTGACACCATGAAAGATAACTTATTAATGGAAGTAGAGATGGTTGTGGTAAAATTATGATAGTTGAATATTTTCCTTAGTTAATATTATATTTAATTCATTATTTAAATCTCTTAAAACTATATCAATTTTTTTTTTATCGAAGATCAAGTTCTTTTGGTTAATATGATTCTCTATTATGACGCTTATTGGCCTATCAAAGTTTAAAATTAAGGTTGAAGGTATAGGTTTAGATTCTATCTCATGGTCATTTAAACTGAAAATAAATTACTAATTGGTTTTATAAGAGGATATCACATATCACACAATATACAATACTACTACCCAAACCATAGAGTCAATTCATTTGCTTAAATTTTTTCCACTTCATAAGACCATAAAAATTATTAGAACTTGATAACTACAAAGCTTCATTAGCTCAATACCAAACAAATTATCAACCAAGTCTTCGGAGTTTCTTTTGTATCTACTCCCTAAAAGAAGGTCCTCGTATTACCATAGAGGATTGGGATTAGAATCATTACTTAAGATAATATCATGGTGAGATTGAATGGTAAAGTGTCTATATTATAAATAAATAACATGTATAGCATTCCAAGGATAATGAATTTATGGAGGATAAATAATATATTTTATTATGATATATTTTATACCTTTATTTTCATTTTAATCTTAAGATTATTTTTCTCATCTTAGTTTTGAGATTGTTTTCCTTTTTCTTTTCATATTTTACTTTTGTACTTGGAGAATTTTATTTTATATTAAAAAGATAAAAAAAAAAATTTTAGTTAATTTTATAGATAAGTTGGATCTAATTGTGAATATAAGGGCATTCACATGAATATTGTACCCAAAAATGTTGCAATAAAAGCAGAGACATGCTCTTGGCATCATGCATGCACTTTTGGTATGAAAATTTTTGAACCTCCACTAAAGCCTCCATGTTGCCACAAAAGTGTGCACATGCTAATAACACACATGATTTCAAAGTGTACACGTGCTAGTAAGCCACACATGTTTAAAAAATGCACATGTTATTAATGCACACATGTTATTAGTGCATGTACACTTTTTTGTATATTAAAAATATGTCTGAGGCCCATTTCTTCCCTAGTCCATCCCAATTTCATTAGCCGAAAATGCTTGCAAATACTGCTACAAGGAACGTGTGTGCACTCCACCACTTCTCGTGCCTCCAACGCATCATCCACGTAGGATTTCATCTATAAATTTTCATTTATATTAGTTGTTTCAATGATTTAATAAAAATAATACATTTTAAACATTGTAAAAAATCAACCAAAACTTAAACAAAATAATTTTTTATTGTCTCTCCTCCATCATAATTTCTAGAGACCGGGAACCAAACCCCCAAACAAACAACCATGAGTATAACCAATGCACACAAAACCCCAAACTTTATCCCAAAGTAAACATTATCCTCAGGGAGAGCCAAACTACAAAAGTACAATTTAACCATCGTTTAAACCAATTGAGAGCCTTGGTTCAAGGGATTAGAACCACTAGGGAGCCATTGAGTGATTCCTTGGCCACATCCATTAACAAAATCATTTCCTCAGTTAACAATGCTCATGGTTATTTTTCCAACATAATCAAGTATAGTTCTAGGATGAGAGAGTATTGTTCCACATGTCTGACTAAAGACTAAAACATAGATTCAAACATATAAAAACATTATATAGTTAGTTTTTGCATTGACCCTAGAACCAACGTACCCCTTGATCCATGCAAAAGAACCTTTGCATGGATTGATGTAGATATGAGCCATAGAAACAAAACTGGATAGTCGATGGTTTATGGTGTTCTACAAACCTCCTTACAATAATAGGTAAGTTCCATTATATTTTATTTGAAACAATATGTATTGTTTTTGTTGGGATTTCACATCAACTTCTTTGACATTAGTGAGTTTTAGAGGTTTTTCTTGGATATTCCTAGGATTAACCCACTACTCAGCATAACCGAATGAGAGGGCCACCTTATCCTAGGATACACATAACCCCCCACCCCACCCCCCCAAAAGACACCTTAGTTAATAGATCACCTAGCTAAGGATATGACATCTTACACATAGTGTACTACATCACAATACATTTGTGGCATCATCTAGGAACAATCTATTAGAGAAACACCAAAGACCATCATGTGTAGGTCCTTTGGGCTCCACTATTCACGGACATCCATGATGGATAGTGGGGAAAATAATCCTTTCAATGACCGATAATTACCCCATCGGTGCACTTATTTCAACCATAATTTTCATGGCACTACATAAGGTCTTGCATGAGATAATTTTATGTCTAAGGTTAGTACATGAAATCTAAATTGTTGTAAATGATCGATTATATTTTTAATTGTACATTTTACAATTTTGATATAAACATTTCTTACAGTTTTTAAGATATTATTGATTTTTTTTATGTACATATTTTTCAAGATGAAAAAACTAAATCAAGGTGGGAGGACATTACTCCTCCCAACCTTGATTTCACCATGGTAGTAGTAGTGTATATTGTAGCACCTCACATACAAGTATTTAAATCAGTGTATGGTTGTGGGATTTAAAATTTTCTTTAGTTGTAATTGTCAAATATTTATAGGAGAAATCAATCTTAATGTTGTTGTGTTTCCGCGGGTTCCTAATGAACAAATTAAGCATAGGTATCCTCCACCTAGGCTAAGAATATCACCCACCATTCAGTTAACTTGTGTGAGACTAATCGTCTCCGTATGGTTAATTTACATTATTTTTATACTAATGAAACACATTACATATGTTTATGTAGGTTCCATCTCCCACTATGTGATCACCATACCCACACATCCCTCCATATATTCCACCTTGTTCATTTTTTCCAATGGAATGGATGCATTTATATATTATAATTTTTCCAATCCACATCATAACATCTTATTAAAAAATTTAGGATTTAAATGATATATAATTTGTATTATCTTAAATTGTGATTATCTATAATTGATACCTTTAGGTCCTTAATAATTCCATGCATCTTCAATTCCCTCTATTAGGTATCTGTGTTGTTCTAGGAATATTTTCCCTACCCATAAATCCTTGAAGAAATATTATTCTTTATAAGTACTTAGTTTTTCCTTCGATCACAGATAAGGATATAAGATCCATGGATGATGCAAAAAGAATTCAATTGGTTCCCATATCCTACTTATAGGTCAAATAAGTTTGCATACATGACCTATGCAGTAGTTTTGGGCCCACGCATAACCCATAATTTCTAGAAGAAAAGTATGTGTCAAAAATTCCCTAAGGTTTTACCCTAGATTATGTGTAAGGCATTTTGATCCATCCATGAATTGAAAAGCCTCAAAATGGTATCCATTTTCCACTCACTAGCCAAATATTACATTTGGATATTGTGTATGGTGGTTGAATTTCTTATGCATGGCTTATGAGCTATGTAATGAGAATTAAACCTTATTTTTTATTCACGGGTCAAAGCCATGGTGAGACAACCTATACCTAGTCTACAATTTTTTTGAACTAGTGTTGATATTACACTCATATGCTAATTATTCCCTATATACAGTTTGCATGTTGTTTTGAGATGTTTCTTCATCCCTTTAACTATATAAATGTATTTTAGGGACTATTACACTTGTTCTCATCATTGGTCCATATCATGAATTTGAAATATGCATTATGTGCAAAACCCTAAAGTAGTGACCATATCCCTCTTACATGCCAAAGATTCTCTTTATAGGATTATTAGTGGTTCAGGGATTTGCACATGGACCATGATCTGCAAAATCATTTGTAGGTCTAAGATATTTGTTTTTATCATTAAACCACATGCATGGATTGGATACCCATATTTATTATGTAAAACCTCAAAATAATAACCATGTCTCATTCATAAGCTAAGTATGTTCACTACATTGCATGTCAAGTGTCTTTGTGTGTTATTCATGGGCCATTGTCCATGCATTTTAATCCTTGTACTATACATTGGGACCTTATACATATATTGTATAAATCCCTATACCATACATAAATAATGTTTTTGTCATATGCAATGTTATATGTTTTCTTATTTTTCATGGTGAGATTAATTTAAGCATGTCCTAAAATTAATTAATTAGTTATACTTACTTTTGGAGTAATTACTATTATCCTCCATTATAAAAAATATCAAGAGGAGGAAATTATATATGTTGCAATATTGATATAAAAGTAAGTAAAGAACTAATACTTGATTTTGGAAAACTTGAATTTTTTTTTAATTTTAATTTATTAGCCTTGAAAAGTTCACCCAATTTAACATAAATTATTTACATTTTTTTTATATCATATTCTAATATATCCTAGATAAACTAAACCTATACTTTCCTACCCTGCTAACTCTAATATATCCTAAACTACCCCAACCTTAGCTACTACCACTTCACTATCTAACATACCCTACCAAACCTAGCCAAACGTAAATCATATCTAGCTTATCCATCCCTATCTTATCCTATTATAACTTAACCTACACTACCCTCCACCCTCCACTATCTAACCTACCCTACCATGCCTACACTAGCCGAATAACCTACTTTAATCAACCATACCTTGGCCTAAACCATTGTAATATAATACTTTCCTACAATAAACTTAAACTATCATAACCTAGACTAGCATACCTTAACCATAATAAAGAATATGCACTACCCTATCCCACCTTAAATACTTCCATATTACCTAGAGTAAAATTTCATAACCTATCCAAATCATACATGATATATACTTCTTTACCCTTAGCATCCTAACCTAATATATCCAAAAATACCCCAACCTTACATACTAAACATTTATAACCTATACTACCTTGATATAACCTAGTATACACTACTTAGTTTGTAGCATAAACTGTAATTCGTATTATAAAACCTAGAAACCTTATTTTGTAGAATAATCATTATTTTGTAATGTAAACCCTAGGAACCCTAGTTGTTTGAATTATAGTATCATTGACCAGTGACCTCTTCTGTCAATTCTTGGTCATTGTTAACTATGGATAGCTCCTGAAATTCTGTGGCCTCCACTTGTGTTTGAACATGGGTTATTTCTTCTTGAGTACTAGTCCTCACTACTACTTCTCAAGTTTCAATTGTTTCAATTTCAGTCTAAATTGCTACTTCATAAAAAAAATTCAAAGACACTGGTTCTTGTCTAACAGTGTCTAATTCCTTCAATTCTAACGTAGCAACTTCAACAACCAAATTAAAAGACATTGGTTCTTGTGTAGCAGTGGTGTGTCCTATCTCCATATCCTCAGGTTGCTAGACTCTCTCCAACATCATCTCTGTATCACTCGATTATTTCTCCTAATCTAGAAGTGAATTGAATTCCCCAAAACTTCTTTCAGAAGGAAGCAATTTAGTATTTCCTGAGTGTTGAGGTTGTAATACCTAATTTTCTTGTAATTCTTGCTCAGGAATTAAATCCACTTCCAACATTGATACCACATTCTATGTTTCATCCCTTTCCTGACTTGAATGTGAAATTTTCTAGCCTACTATCTCCACCTTCTGAACCTTATAACCTAACAATTTGAATAAAACTCCACATTTGGGACATATCATCTCTTCTTTCTCTTGGTTGGAAAGTGGAATTTTGAACTAACTAGCAGCTTCTACCAAGGTTTCTAGGCCTTGGACTTCTTTATTTTTTCTCACTTCCCTCCACCTCTCCAATTCCTCTCTATGTACTCGCACATTCTCCTTCAACAATTCATTTTCATACTGCAAAATTTCTAACTGGGGCTTGCCTTCGGGACATTCTTGTGTAATAGTGGCTTCCATAGGTAAATTTCTCATTCGTTCTTATGTTTCAGTGGGTAACTTAGGTCTTAATATGGGAATTTCAATACTATCCATTTTTGTTTCCCAAGAATCCCTAGTTATTCTTCTCCTAGATGATTCTCCCTTTGTTTCGGCAGGTTCTTGTGTAGCAGTGGATTTCATAGGTAAATTTTCCAATGGTTCTTGTGTTTCAGTGTGTATGATAATAATTTCAATTCTCGCCACTTCTAATGTCCAAGAATCCCTAGTTCTTCTTCTCTTGTATGATTCTCCCTTAAGATTTGATTTTTCCTCTTTCTCTATGGTGTAACAAAGGAAAAGACTACTCCATTTTCTGCTAATAGTTCCTCCTCCTAAATTACGATTCCTCTTATCTCCAAGTGTCTCAAAATATAAAATTTGAGGTCTTATTTCCCCAGTTTCTACAACTTCTCCTTCTTCTACTACCGCATTCGCAACTCCAGCTTCAGTCATCGTTTCTTCTGCAGTTGTTCCCACTTCTGTTTCTACTAATGTTGCTCCCTCAATTGGTAATGGAATAGCTACTTCTATTACCATTGTTCCTTCAACCATTTCCTCCATGGGGTTCTCTACTACTACAACTCCCCCTAAATTTTCCTCCTGCTCATCTTCACCTTCTTCCAACTCTTTGTCCCTCCCCCTAGCTAAACCTAAGTAGCTCTATTCAACCACTCTATCCCCAATGTCTACTACTGCAGGCTCCCAGTGCACCCCAACTCCAACAACATGTTCCCATGTTAAGTTATTTTGTGACAAATATATTTGCACTAATAATTTAATCAACCCATGGTTTCTTATAGAAGAGAGTGGGTGTATGTAGTTCATAACATAATGCATCATGTTTCGTAGAGCGTATTAAAGTTAAAATGGAATATTTATAAGTCTTCCATGGCATAAGTGAGACAATAGGATAAAATCATAAATGTACACAAATCTATATCTTCCTTCATGTGTAATATACCTTTATAAGAATATAGAGACCTAGTCCTAGGGTATTGGAAATGTTTCCAATGCCATTCCTCTTCCCCTTTTGTGCACTTTCTCTCGTGCTATTAAAAAATATTCGATTGCTGTCAAATTATGCCTCTTCTGGGAGAACCGACGATTCCCAATCCAAGGCAGTCATGTAGCTTCTGTTACAACCCATTCTAATGCATTTATTCTCAACCCTCTAATCTATGAGTGTTCTACAGTAAGATTCATAGCGAACTGGAGTGTTTTGTCCTCATGGAAACCATTCAATATTTGGAAATAGTTAACCCAGTTGGCTTCATGAAAGATGGAAAAGACCTCTTTGTTTGCATGTAGAGCATCTAGATTATTGGGTTCATCCTTGACTAGAGGACCCATAGTATGTTTCCTTGAATGGCTATGATAGCGGGTGTAGCAGCTGGAATAATCAGTCGTTCTATTTGCAACAATAAAACACACTACCCGAATATAAAAGCTTCGTATGGGTATTTTGAGAATTTGGAAGAATTAAAAACATGATATCTTAACAAATTATTGGAGATAGGACGACAATAGTTTAGAAGTTCAGACATAATAGTTTCAAAAATTAACTAGTTATGGAGAAATGTTAGGGATTGAAAAAGTATAATCATTACTACTATATCATTTTACACTTGATTATACTTGTAGTCATAATTCATACCTGATCATCGTCACCCGAGCCATCATTTCCCAGTGTGATTTCCTTTTTGATGTCGAATAATCAAGAGGGATATAATTAGACAGACACGATGTCAAAACAAATCGAACATCAAGTATTAAAATGGTTGAGCACATTCATGTTAGCATTGATTTCCTGAGTGCATGGAGGGACTGTAGTAGATATCATTATGACATAATAAGATTTAGTTGGAAATCCGCTCAAGACGTGGCATAATTTCAGTGAGATTTTCAACAAAAGTACTGACGGAGTTGCATTATAAGTTGGAAGAAACATGGAAAAGTTCCAGTGTGAAATGTCCAACTTTGATGAAAAAGTACCAGATTTGTAGCAAGAATTGGCAAAAAATAGTGAAAAAAGCAGTGGAGTTGCAACAAAAATTGGCCAAAAATAGCAGAAAAAAGTAGCGTAGTTGCAATGAAAATTGGCCAAAAAAGAAGAAAATTTAGTGGATTTGCAACGAAAATTGGCCAAAAATAGTGGAAAATTTAGCAGAGTTGCAACAAAAATTGGCCAAAATTGGCAGAAAATTTAGCGGACTTGCAGTGAAAAATGGCCAAAAATAGTGGAAAATTTAGCATCGTTGCTGGGGAGTTACAACGGGTAAAATTAAACATTTTACATAGCTTGATAAAGACATGGGAGAATGATAAATCTTCTGTAAGAGGTATGGAAACTTGTTCACTTTCTCTTTTGAGGTTTAATATCAAATGAAGAACGATCATTGAGAATTATGTAATCACTTGTCCCATCACGACTTCTTCTTCTTCATGAACCCTCACGCAAATTCCTATTCACAATTCTAAAAAGAACAAGACCCAATCATAGATTAAAAAAAAAGAAAAATGAAATAGCGAAAATCAAACAATTTTAATTAATATACAATTTCTATGTGGAATTTGCAGTAGACTTAAAAAAATTTACAAACAGGGGAAAAGGCATGCTTCTATACCAATTGATAGTTCAAATCAGCTATAGGCTAAGAGATAGATGCATCCTTTGAGATAGGTTTATGATCAAGTTGTAATCGATGACCATTTGCAAACAGAGGTTTCCAATTTTCATCAATAGTGGTCAAGTGAACAGTCTGATTGTCAAATACCTTATCTATTATGTAGGGTCCCATCAATATTATGTGTAATTTACCTTTTAAATCCCTTTTAAACCATGAATTAGACAAAAAATACTAATCTCCTTTGCAAAATACCTTCTTCTTTATAAATATAACATGCCATTTGGAGTGATGATGTTGAATTAATGATGTGTGATGTACAGTAGGTGCACTTTTCATCTAATTCATTCAGCTAATTCAATCGGTTCTTCTTAGCCTCCATTCAGTCCAGGTTTTCCTTTGTGGTTTTTCTCAAGGTTTTAATTTCAAACTCAATAGGGAAAAAAAAATCTTCCCGTAAACCAGTTCATATGGGGAAAAACATGTAGTATTGCACCATGTGGTACGGCAGGCCCATAATTCTTCTCAAAGCCTTACAACCCAATCCTTGCAATGACTCTTCACTATTTTGGTAAGGATTGACTCAATCACCTTGTTTTTTATTTCCACCTGACCATTTTCCTATGGATGATATGGAGAGGTTACTCGATGTTGAATACGATACTTCTGAAACAAGGCCTCCATCTTACGAGACACAAACTGTGGTCCCCCTTCTGTTACAATCTCTCTGTGTACTCCAAAGTGGGTAAAGATATCTGCATATAAAAAATATATTACAGCTTGACCATTGGATTTTATCAAACCCACAAATTTCACCCACTTGTTCATATATTCTGTGCAAACCAAAATGTAAACCTTATGTCTTGATGGAGGGTTGATAGGCCCTACAAAATCTAGAGCGCATCTATCAAAGGGTTCAACTAGTAACTATGGTTGATGTGGAATTTCATATAATCAATTTGGCTGCCCCATTATGTGGTAGCTCTCATAGACATTAACATACTTCTTTGCATCTTGAAACACAGTTTTTCAAAAATGCCCCATCCTTAATGCTTTTTGGTCATTTCTTTTATAAAAAAAATGTCCCCCACGGGGCTCATCATGGTAGGCATTCAAAATTTTGTGCATCTCATCCTCCCTCACATGCCTCCTGATTTCCATATCAAGCCCTATATAAAAGACATGGCCTCCGATCCAAGAATATCTCACACTCAGTTGTATGATCATTCTCTTCTCTCATTTGGATAAGTGCATTGGAAGTCTACCTGTAGCAAAATAATTAGCAATGTTAGTGTACCATGGGGAAAAAGTTGAAACTATGAATACATTATCATTATGAAAGGAATCTTCAACTGATGTATCATCATCATTATTATTCAGTTGAGAAAGGAAATATACATCCACATTCTCCTTCCCTGGTCTGTCAACAATAGTTATGTCCAATTCCTGGAGTAGCAATAAAAACGTAGTCACTCTAGCATTAGTAATAGGTTTGTTCATCAATTATCTAATAGCTGAGTGGTTAGAATGTACAAAAGTGGAATATCCAGTAATATAATTTCTAAATTTATTAATGGAATAGATGATGGAAAGGAACTCTTTCTCTGTTACCATATAATTCAGTTCAATAGGAGCCATATTCTTAATAACATAGTAGATAAAGTATGGACTGTGACCTTCCTGTTGTCCCAAAACTGCTCCAATGGTTGCATCTCAAGCATCTAAAGAGATATGAAAAGGTAGAGACCAATTAGACCCTCTCAAGATAGGTGGTGTAGATCTCATTTTCTTTAGCTCTAAAAATGATGCTTGGCATGCATCTATCCAAACAAATTGTGCATCTTTCATTAGTAAAGTAAATAAAGGGGATGCCAATTTGGAAAAAAAATTCTATAAACCTTCTATAGTAACCAGCATGACGAAGAAAAATTCTTACCTCTTTATGCGACCCGTGACTAGGAATATTTGAAATTGCCTTTATCTTAGTTGTATCTACCTGGATTCTTGCAGTAGATATAAAATGTCCAAGAACTACACCTTTGCTCATCATCATGTGAAACTTTTTGATGCTCAAGGATATGTGTGTCTGTTCACAACAATTCAGTTCCTTTTCCATGTTTTTCAGAGATTCATCAAACTTGTTACTATATGGAGTGAAATCATCCATAAAAGCTTCCATGCAATCATTTACAGTTTTAGAGAAAATCCCAATTACATCTCGTTGAAATGTAGTCGGCACATTACACAACTCAAAAGGAAGAACCCTATATGAAAAGGTTCCCCAAGGACAAGTGAATGTTGTTTTATCTTGGTCTTCAGAGGCAATATGTATTTTGTTAAATCCACTAAAACCATCCCAGAAAGAAAAGAACCATTTCCCAAACAAGGTGTCTAAAACCTTATCGAAAAAAGGCAAAGGGAAATGGTCTTTTTTTGTTGCTTTATTAAGTTCTCTGTAATCTACATAGACTCTCACTTTCCCATTTTTCTTAGGTACAATCACTAGTGGGGAAACCCACTCACTATCTGAAATAGGGTAAATAAAAAATGCCTCTAAACGTTTTGGATTTCCTCCTTCACGGTATCTCTCAAATTTGGGTTCATTATGCGTTGAGGTTGTTGTACGGGATTTGAATTATTTTTAATATAAATATGGTGAGTACAAAATTATGAGGGGATACCCCTCATTCCTGTGTATTCCCATGCAAAATCCCCCTTATATTGTTCCAGCAGTGTAACGAGATGTTCCAGTTCATAGACTTTGAGATTAGGATTGATGTTCAATGTTTTTCTTAGTTCGATTTCTACTGGAACACTCTTTGAGTTATCAATTACTATAATTATTTCGGTATTAATGACTAAGGATTCTTTTGTAATTTCTTACTCTTATTTTTATTTTAATGTATTTTTCAAGGTTTGATATGCTCGTTTAGTGACAGACATAGGCTCACTACTGAAATTACAGATGGTATCATCTTCAATTTTTGTTTTAAAAGTCAAGGCTCTCCCAATTGTTAATAAAGGATGAATATATGCCTCTTCCTCTAAACCCATCCATAATGGAATTTCAGCATCTAGGATCAACCTGGTTGGAAGATATAAGGGCAGGTTTTTAATTTAAATTCCATCAAAAATTGTCATCGACCCTGATCTACAGCTAATGTATGCATCTGTGTATCCATCCATGGTCTTCCTAAGATCAACGGGTGTCCTCTCAGTTGTGACTTAGGTTGTAAAACAATAAAGTCTGCAAGGTACTCCCATGAATCAACAGAGACTACTAGGTCGTCCAAAATTCCCTCTGGATTGATAGTATATCTGCCAACTATTTCTAATACGATCAAGGTACGCCTAATATCAGTGAGTCCTAGTTTCTTTATGGTCTCAATGGTCATAATGTTTATTGGAGCACCCAAGTCGAAAAAAATGTTAGATATTTGGATCTGCCCAATACATACTGTGAAAATGGGGTTACTTGGGTCATCAAATTTATCCATTGGGGCTTTCCCCATCATCATTTCAGATAAATTCCCCACTACATGAATTGTAGTAGTATCATTAGGCTTCCTTCCTAGTTTTTTTACAAGTATGTCTCTAATAGTTTTTGCATAAATAGGTACGTCGTGTAGGGATTGTAATAGTGGAATTTTTACATAAATAGTTTTCAACTCTCCTAGGAGGTTGAAACTAGGTTGTTCAACAAACTTTTGCAAGGAAAATCGTTCAGGATGTGGTGGTTCTCTCAAAAAATTTGTAGGTTGAGTCTTAGTCCATGTCTCTGCAAGTGTCTCAGTTGATGTTTCGTCATGTATTTCAATCGGTGTTTCAGTTGGAGTTTCAACATCCTTAATAATGGGGATCACTGAACTGAATGAATTTTTAAATTGTAGATTCATTCCTTCATCAATAATAGAGGATGGAACATCCTCAATCACTATTTGTTCCACCACCCACCCTGATCATATGTGTAAATTATTGCAGGAGAGAGGGGAAATGGAATAATCTCCATGCTGGAAGTTTCCAATTATTGCACCACCTTATTATTAGGATTAGGGTTAGGTTAAGCATGCAATTGAGGAAAGAGTGGAGAACCCATTGGTGTAGAATTATTTGTTATTTACAGCTGTGGTTGTTGATACTACGGATAAGATGTATGATTATGGGAAAATTGGTTCCCTGGATAAGAGTTTCTTCGTCGTGAAGATGAAGGGGCTTGTTGGTTTGGATGTGATTCCCATGAACTCCAAGGGTCTAAATATTTTATTGCAGGTTGCAAAGGTTGGTGCCACTATGTGTTAGGATATGATTATTGTGAAGGAAATCAATTATTAACATTATTCAAGGAATTGAAAGGTGTAGTCCTAAAATTCATACTGGAATCCAAGGTTGCCACAACTTCTTCTGTGAAATAAAATAGACATGCTTTGTATCTACAGTGGATTCTTAAAATAATTCTTTGGATTTTTTATGTGAGGGGAAACCTTTAGTATCATGATCCAATTCACACAGACCACACACTTCTAGCTTATCAAGTGGAAATTCTATCAGCGGGTGTTTCTTCCTGCACTTAGAGAATAACACTCCAAGTAACAGATCTTCATCCACTTGTTTCTGTTTTTCTCTCATGAAATCCAACTATGAAGATATGGAACTCATCATGTTCATTTTAAAATTCTTGAGGAGGTTTCCAATATTTTCCTGAGTAGCTCCTCCGCTGGTTGACTTCTGTGCTTGTGAGAAAACGTCTCGGTCCCTTAATGTGTTGTTTCTGGAAGACCCTCTATAGTGTCGTCAACATAATTCCACAATATAATCAAAAGGTTATTTGGATATGTATCCCTTCCCTAATAGATTAAGCATGTCCAGACCATATTCTCTTATTCCCCGCAACATAATGATCTTGAGTACATCCCTTCGAATAGTGGTTTGTCCTAACCTTTTCACATTATACAGAAGTATTTACACAAAATACTCCAAACTTTCATAGTCGTTTTTCACTATCTTAAATAACTCTTCTCTCTTACCCTTCGTTCTATAATATTCTTGGTATTTCCCGAGAAATAGCTATTTCATTTGATCCCATGTTCAAACCGTTTTGACGCCCAAACTCATAAACCAGCGTAAGGAACTATCTTTTAGGGTGGAAAGAAATAATTTTAGTTTTTTCTCACTGGAGGTATAGTCATAATATCAATAGAGAATGGCTAACCCAAAGAGGAATCCATTTGGATCCTCTATAAACTTCCCATGAAAATGAGGTACCACTAAAAGTGAAATATTCTTCATAGGTGATTTTCCATATGTTTATCGAATAGGGAAATGAAGTGTGGAAACTATATCCTCATGTTGGAGGTTCCATTATCGTCTTGAATGTCTCCTACTCCTTCTTCATATTCATCATGATGACGCTCGTTATTCATGATTATCTATTCCTCTTGATTCTCTCAATTTTTATGATCTTCAAACTTCTGTCGAAACTACAACCACTCCTCTTTAGTGACTTCCTCATTATTGATTCCATATACCTCTTCTGTTCCACCTACACCCACAGAACTGCCCCTATCTCCCGGAGTTCGTTCCATGGGGACACCAGATGGTGTCAAAGCTCGTACCAGTCTCTCCACAATTTTTACTAATGCCTCTAGCCTAGGAGAAACCAAGATTCTTCTTACGTATGATAGTCCTCGATATCGAGCTCTAGTAAAGGAATCAACCCTGGTAAATAATTCATCAATGAATGTCTTTCTCCCTAATCATGGGCTATAACCATGACCTCTTCCATCTGCTAAGTTAGTGTTTTGGGGAGTTCTGGGATTATCCCATTGAGTTCTTCTTGTATTCATGCAAACCTATGAATCACGTAATGTTATAAATCATACATGATCCTTGGGTTAGGAACTCGTTCGATTTATTGAAGTATGCACAGCACTTCACTATGTCTTATTGCTCATGCACCCAACAATCATAAATACTAAAGAAAATTGACCAATTCAACTACTAACTATGTCTATCAACTACCTTCCCCTCCAAGAACTCAAAAATGTCAGGCACATCTATATACCTATTAATTTCTTAACAAGAAGAGTGTTCAATATTTAATTGTCACCCCAGGGAAGTCTGTTTATTTCAATGGAAATTAGCAAAGTATATACATAAACATTTTTAGTAGTTGGTAAATAAAATGAAAATCACTAAATTCTAATCATTTCTAAGACAAATTAGCTCCCTATAAAGAATCAAATAAAATTACCAATCTAGGAATTGAAAAGAGCTTTTGTTTCCTACCGTATCAACCTGAAGGTTTATAATATAAACATAAATAAACCTAAAATTACTCTTGCAGGAAATGGAATTCTATATTACCAAATTAGAGCAATTACTAATTATCAATCAAGAAACAAATTAATCAAAGAAAATGACCTATATAATCTGGAAAACTCTAAGAAATATAAATAACACACCACACAAGAGCTGAGCAAGTTTGTACCAACTATCAACACACTTCTGCAAAAATGGAAGAATTAACTACATAGTTGTAGCACCCCGGTTTTAACCTTGTTTGCACTAAATGTATATCATGAAAATATTGTAATTAATCATGGCGTGGATCTAAAGGAGAAATCCCCACCATTGATTTAGCATTTTATGTTTCAGATAATCAAATCGATGTTGATGGTATTTTGTGCTAGACAACACATTATAATTTTGCACATCATGTAAATATGAAATTTAATGACAAACCCATAACCATCTATGACAATGCAAAAAATAATGAGATGGGGGCATGATTTCCTAAGTATGAGGGGGGGGGATGTTTAAACTTGAGCCATTGGGGAAAATCCACGTGTCAAAAGGAAATGCCACAAAAACTGTCAACTAACCATTTCTTGTCTTTTTCCCCAATCTTTTATTTCTGCCAGAATTTGGTTGAGGTAGTTATTGCATGGGAATTAGATGAGTATGGGGAAAAAAATCGAATTGGGAAGAGAACCCATTTTTGAAAAAACTTGTTTTGACTTCATGGGCAAGGAAACACGTAAAAACGTATGCCCATTCCCTCATGCATTCATGTTTTCATCTTCCCTCACATTTTCGGAGCAGCGGGACATTTTTTGATCATCCATTCTTCATTCATGGGGATCTCTCATGCAACTAAAACTTTCAGTGTTTTTATCCTTCACGTTTTTAGTTGTTTCCTCATGGTGCTTGCCCAGGAAATCTGTTTAGGTGCTATGGAGTGAAGTTCTAGGAAAGAATTGTGATTTTGTGAATTTCATATCTTGCTATGTGTGCATATTTTTCCTTGGTTAGAACTGGTTTGGGGGGGGGGATTGGGTATAACTAGATTGATAAACCTAGTGTGAGAAGGAACCTCACAAACAAATCTAGGGGGTTGGTTTTCTTCTTTGCACACGTTGAAAAACACTGGAATGGGAAGGCATAGCCCGAGGGACTGTGCAATAGAGAAAGGGATGCATCCTTGTGTTGGGTGTGTAGATATTTTATAAGTCAGGCTAGATCTAGTGTAGGTGTCCATAGCTCTAGGGTTGACCTCACTAGCTTAGCAATTAACCTTTCCAGCTCCTTTGCAGCCTGATAAACACAACTATGTTAAATTGGCTGATTTTTTGTTGTATCCTTGGCTATGTGTGACTCTGATAGTGTTCCTTATTCCTTGTGGGAATCATGCCCAGCTCAGGGGTGGTGGTGCTACTGATAAATTTATGAGTGCACTGGCATACAGTTGGGTGGAACATTGCAGCGATGTAGCTGGTTGCAGGACAAGATTCTTCCAAGATAAGTATTCTTGTCTATGTTGATCTCTGCATTTGTATTTTCTTAATGAAATATGATGAACATGTCTAATGTGTTGAATTGATGAATTGCTTCTACGGTATAATTGCAATTGTATGCATCTGTGTATGTGTTCTTTCAATGCATTTTTAAATTACATTATGGGGCTTAGATTTCCCTGATTGGGCATGACCTGAATGACAAAATCTACCCAAGAATTCTGTTAGCAGGTTGAATTTCTTGATAGAAATGTTCCTTTTGCAACTCCCCTTTCTGCAACTTGCAGGATGTGGGATCCAGGATGTAGAAACGTCCTTCTGTAAATTCTATTCCCTATGGATATCCTTTCGCAACTCTCCTTTCCACAAATTGCGGGATGTGGGATGCCTCTTCACAATCTCTATTTATGCAAATAATTATATATGCAATGGTATATTCCACATACAGGATGTGGGATCGCAATTTCCATATTTTCTCGATTTTGTAAAATCAAGATTTCCACACCATTAATTCTTGCTGGTTGATTCTCAGTTGTTGATCTGTTTCCAGATGCGGAACAAATTGTGACCGTCAATTTCCATCGCGATCTTTCTTTGCCGTTTGATCTCCTCTGAGATATTTCTTCGTAGATTGTCAAATTTATCATTAATAGGATCAATTTCTCTACTATTGGGAAGCTAGAGAATTTATACATGGACTTGAATGGAGTGAAATTCAAGCTAGATACTCCTGCATCGATTAGATCGTGGTAATGATTGCATTCTCTCTCTAGAGGATGGGAGGGGACATGATAGTGTGGTATCAGAGCTCATTTTGTACCTTTGGACCTCAAAGGGGCCATGAGAAATCCACCTCTATTTTTAGAGAAATTCAGCAGGTTTTCAGTAGGGATTGCAGGGGCCATAAAGTTGGAAAAATGGCAATGAAATTATGCGCCAAAGTGCGTGAAATTAAAGGACTAAAAAAACAAAAAAAATGAGGATGCTTCTCTCGACCTACCCTAAAGTGATGGATGCTTGGAAGAATTATTTGGATTTTCGATTTGAAAGGAAACCTTTAATATCATGCTTGAATTCGCACAGACCACTCACTTCCACCTTATCAAGTGGAAATTCTCTCAGCGGGTGTTTCTTCCTGCACTTAGGGAATAACACTCCAAGTACATGATCTTCATCAACTTTTTTATGTTTTTATCTCATGACATCCAACTATGAAGAGATGGAACAGATCATGTCCATTTGAAAATTCTTGAGGAGGTTTCCAATATTCTCCCGAGTAGCTCCTCCATTGGCTCACTTCTGTTCTTGTGAGAAAACGTCTCAGTCCCTTAATATGTTGGTTCTAGAAGACCCTCTAGAGTGTCATCAACATAAGTCCACAATATGATATAAAGGTTCTTTGGAGATGTCTCCCTTCCCTAACAGATTAAGCATGTCCAAATAGTCTTTTCTTATTCCCCGCAATGAAATTATCTTGAGGACATCCCTTCGAATAGTGGTTTGGCCTGACCTTTTAACATTATACAGAAGTATTTCCTCAAAATCCTCCAAAATTTCATTGTCTTTTTTCACTATCTTAAATAACTTTTCTCTCTTATCCTTCATTTTGTAATATTTTTTGTATTTGCCTAGAAATACCTGTTTCATCTGATCCCGCGTTCCAACCGTTTCACTACCCAAACTCATAAACCAACATAAAAGGTTATCTTTTAGGGTGGAAGGAATTTTTTTAATTTCTGATCACTAGAGGTATAGTCATAACTTCAACAAAGAATGTAGAACTCAAAGAGGAATTCATCTAGACCCTTTGTGGACTTCCCATGAATGTGAGGTAACACTAAATGTGAAATATTATTCATAAGGGATTGTCCATATTTTTATCAAATATGGAATTGAAGTGTGGCAACTATTTCCTCATGTTGTACGTTCCATTATCATCTTGATTGTCTCCTACTCCTTCTTCATGTTCATCATGACGATACTCGTTAATGATTATCTTTTCCTCTTAATTCTCTCAATTGTTATGATCATCAAACTTTTGTCAAACCTACAACCACTCTTCTTTAGTGAATTCATCACCGTTGATTCCATATACCTCTTATGGTCCACCTACTCTACCCCTATCCGCTGGAGTTCCTGCCAAAGGGATACCAGATGTTGTCGCAGATCCTATTGATCTCTCCACAGTTTTTACTAATGCCTCTAGCCTAAGAGAAAGCGATATTGTTCTTACTTATGATGGTCCTTAATATCGAGGCCTAGTAGAATAATCAACCCTAGTAAATAATTCATCGATGAATGTCTTTCTCCCTAACACTGGGCTATAACCACGACCTCTTCCACCTGCCAAGTTAGTGTTTTGGGGGGTTATGGGATTATCCCATTGAGTTCTTCTTGTATTCATGCAAACCTATGAATCATGCAATCTTATAAATCATACATGATCCTTTGGTTAGAAACTCATTCGGTTTATTGAAGGATGCGTAGCACTTCACTGTGTCTTGTCGCTCATGCACTTGAGAATCATAACTACTAAAGAAAATTAACCAATTCAACTACTAACTATGTCTATCAACTACTTTCCCCTCCAAGAACACCAAAATATGGGGCACTCTATATACCTATCAATTTCTTAACAAGCAGAGTGTTCAATATTTACTTGTCAACCCAATGAATTAGTATGTTTATTTTAGTGGAAATTATTAAAGTATATACATAAAAAGTTTCGGTAGTTGGTAAATAAAATGAAAGTAACTAAATTATAATCATTTCTAAGACAACTCAACTCTCTATTAAGAATCAAATAAAATTACCAATTTAGGAATTGAAAAGAACTTTTGTTTCCTACCGTATCAACCTCAAGGTTTATAATCTAAAGATAAATCAACTTAAAATTACTCTTGCAGAAAATGGAAGTCTATATTACCAAATCAGAACAATTACTAATTATCAATCAAGCAGCAAATTCATCAAATCAAATGACCTATCTAATATGTAAAACTCTAAGAAATATAATTAACACACCACACAGGAGCCGAGCGAGTTCTTAACAACTATCAACACACTTCTGCAAAAAAGGAAGAATTAACTACATAGTTGTAACGCCTGATTTTTTACCATGTTTGCATTAAATGTATATGATGAAAATATTGTAATTAATCATGGTGTGGAGCTAAAGGAAAAATCCCCACCATTGATTTAGCATTTTATGTTTAAGCAATTAAAATCTATACCCATGGTATTTTGTGCTAGCCGACACATCATAATTTTTGAAATCTTGTAAATATGCAATTTAATTAAAAAACCACAACCAACTATGTAAATGCAACAAATAATGATATGGGGGCATGATTTTCTAAGGATAGTGGGGGGGATATTTAACCTTGATCCATCGGGGAAAATCCATGTGTCAAAAGGAAAACCCTTAAAACTATCAACTACCCATTTCTTGTCTTTTTCCCCAATCTTTTATTTCGGCTAGAATTTGGTTGAGGTAGTTATTGCATGGGAATGGGAAGAGTATGGGAAAACAATTCAAATTGGGAAGAGAACCCATTTTTGAAAAAACATGTTCTGACTTCATGGGAAATAAAAGACCCAAAAACGTATGCCCACTCCCTCATCTATTCACATTTTCATCTTCACTCACGTTTTGGGAGCAGCGGAACATTTTTTGATCATCCAACCTTCATTCACAGGGACATCTCATGTAGCTGAAGCGTCCGAGGTTTTTATCCTTCAGATTTTTAGTTGTTTCCTCATCGTGCATGCCTAGGAAATCCCTTTTAGTGCTATGGAGTGAATGGCCAGCAAAGAATTACGATTTTGTGAATTTTGTATCTTGCTATGTGTGCATATTTTGCCTTGGTCTTAACTGGTTTGGGGGGGAGAATAGGGTTTGACTAGCTTGATAGACCTAGTGTGAGAAGGAACCTCATAGAAATATCTAAGGTGATGGTTTTCTTCTTTGCACACCCTGAACAACACTGGAATAGGAAGGCACAGCGTGAGGGACTATGTAGCATAGAAGGGGATTCTTCCTTGTGTTGGTTTTGTAGATGTTTTAGAATTCAAGATAGATCTAGTTTAAGTTTCCATAGCTCTGAGGTTAAGCTCACCAACTTAGCATTCATCCTTTCCATCTCCTTTGCAGCCCGATAAATCCAACTATGTTGGCTTGGCTTAGTTTTGTTGTATCTTTGGCTATGTGTGATTTTTCTAGTGTTCCTTATTCCCTATGGGAATCATGCCCAATGCGGGGGTGGAAGTGTTGCTGAGAGTTTGATGAGCGCACTAGCCTATGGTTGGGTGGAACATTGCAGTGACGTAGCTAGTTCTGGGACAAGCTGCTTCATAGATAACTATTATTGCCTATCTTAATCTATGCATTTATATTTGCGTAATGAAATATGATGAATTGCTTGAACCACTATATAATTGCAATTGTATGCATCTATGTATGTGTTCTTTCAACACAATTTTAAATTATGTTATGGCGCTTAGATTTCCTATATTGGTGATGACCTGTGACCAAATCTTCCCAATACTTTTGTTAGCAGGTTGAATTTCCTGACAGGAATATTCCTTCCTCAACTCTCCTTTCTGCAACTTGCGGGATGAAGGATGCGGGATGTAGAAATGTCCTTCTATAAATTATATTCCCCACAGATCTCCTTCTGCAACTCTCCTTTTTTCAACTTGCAGGATGCAGGATGCGCGATGCGGCTTCATAATCTCTATTTCCACAACTAATTATATCCGCAATAGTCTATTCTGCATGCAGGATGCGGCATGTGGGATGGGATATCAGAATTTCCATATTTCCTCGATTATGCAAGCTCAAGATTTTCCCATCGTTGATTCTTGCAGGTTGATTCTTAGTCATTGATCTCTTTTTAGATGCAGAACAAATTGTGCCCATCAGTTTCCGTCACGATCTTTCTCTGTCGTTTGATCTCCTCTAATATCTTTCATTGTATATCATCGAATTTATCACTGACAAGATCAATTTCTATACTATTGAGGAGTCATAGAATTTATACACAGACTTGAATAGAGTGAACTTCGAGCTCGATGCTCTTGCATCAATTAGATAGCAGTAATGATCACGTTCCCTCTCTGGTGGATGGGAGGGGATGTGACAGTGCGGCATTAGAGCTCATGTTGCAACTTTGGGCCTCAAAGGGGCCATAAGAAGTCCACCTCTGTGTTAAGAGAAATTTAGCAGGTTTTTAGTAGGGATTGCAGGGGCCAAAAAGTTGGAATAATGGCAATGAAGCTATGCGCTAGAGTGGGTGAAATCGAAGAATTACAAAAAAAAGAGGGTGCTATCATCGACTTGCCCTATAGTGGCGGACGCTTGAAATACTTCTTTGGATTTTGGACATGAGGGTAAACCTTTAGTATCATGCTCCAATTTGCATAGCCCACACACTTCCACCTTATCAAGTGGAAATTCTCTCACCAGGTGTTTCTTTGTGCACTTAGGGAGTAACACTCCAAGTACCAGATATTCATCCACTTGTTTTTTTTCGTCTTAAAATTCTTGAGGAGGTTGCCAATATTTTCTTAAGTAGCTACTCCGCTGGTTGACTTCTGTGATTGTGATAAAACGTCTAGAACCCTTAATACATTGGTTCTGGAAGACCCTCTAGAGTGTCATCAACATAAGTCTATAATATAATCAAAACGTTCTTTGGAGATGCCATCCCTTCCCTAACATATTAATCATGTCCAAATAGTCTTCTCTTATTCGTCGGAACATAATGATCTTGAGGACATCCCTTTGAATAGTGGTTTGTCATGAGGTTTTCACATTATACAGAATTATTTCCACAAAATCCTCAAAAATTTCATTCTTTTTGCACTATCTTAAATAACTCTTCTCTCTTATCCTTGTTTCCATAATATTCTTGTTATTTCCTAAGAAATACCTATTTCGTCTGATCCAACGTTCCAACCATTTTTCCACCCAAACACATAAACCAGCGTAAGGAATTATCTTTTAGAGTCGAAGGAAATAATTTTAGTTTCTGCTAGCTCGAGGTATAGTCATAACTTTGACAAAGAATGTTGAACTAAAAGAGGAATTCATCTGGATCCTCTGTGGACTTCCCATGAAAATGAGGGAACACTGAAGGTTAAATATTCTTCATATTTGATTGTCAATATGTTTATCGAATAGGGAACTGAACTGTGGCAAGTGTCTCCTCATGTTGGAGGTTCCATTATCGTCTTGATTGTATGCAACTCCTTCTTTAGTTTCATCATGATGATGCTCGTTATTCATGATTATCTCTTCCTCTTGATTCTGTCAATTCTTAAGATCTTGAAACTTTCGTCAAAACTACAAATAATCCTCTTTAGTGACTTCCACACCGTTGATTCCATATATTTCTTCTAGTCCACCTACTTCCACAGAACTACCCCTATCTCCTGGAGTTCCTTCCACAGGGACACCAAATGGTGTCACAGCTCCGACTGATCTCTCTACAGTTTTTACTGATTCCTCCATCCTAGGAGAAACTGTGATTCTTCTTACTTATGAAGGTCCTCGATATCAATATCTAGTATAAGAATCAACCCTGGTAAATAATTCATCAATGAATGTCTTTCTCCCTAATCCTGGCCTACTACCATGACCTCTTCCACCTGCCAAGTTAGTGTTTTAGGGGGTTTTGGGATTCTCCTGTTGAATTCTTCTCATATTCATGCAAACCTATGAATCATGCAATCTTATCAATCATACCTGATCCGTAGGTTAGGAACTCGTTCAATTTATTGAAGGATGCACACCACTTCACTGTGTCTTATCGCTCATGCACCCAATAATCATAACTGCTAAATAAAATTAACCAATTGAAGTACTAATGATGTTTATCAATTACCTTCCCCTCCAAGAACACCAAAATGTTGGGCACTCTATATACCTATTTGTTGGCGAAAACCCACCAACAAAGCCTCATCGACAAGGGTTCTCACTCTGTTGATGCCCAACCAACACGATCTCCCTAAGCACTGGCCCAAATAGGTTTGACCCTGCTCGAAAACACTAGCAGAGCAGATGAAGTCTCACCCAATATGTCAAGGGAGAGCTATAAAAAGCAAGTTTCTGGCAATAAGAAGGAAGGATAGTGCATCAGCGACTCAACAACATAATCATCAGGTACTTCAAAGATAGTTAATCAGAATTGCAGCTTTTATCACAGATCTATCAGCATGACTAACAGATCACATCATTCACTTATTCATCACAACAGTTTCATTCATTGATACAACAGATTCAGTAAACATCCATCATTGACATCGCAACACATAAAGACAGAAAATAAATAAGAGATAGGATCAATTTAGGGAAACATCCATCATATCATATTACTTATGCACAACCGATACAAATCATAGACTACTTCTCCAGAGGAGGAGACTAATCACAACCCAAGACTCAAGAGCTGGTCGACACAAACAGAGACAAAACTGCTCAAGAACAAAATGAAGCGATAAGATCATAATCAGATCACAAAAATATATTGATCGATTTATCTTTTACCTCAATGATCTCTAATATTTTTCTCTACAATTACAATTCTAACTCTATATATAGGCTTGCACCTTTACATCGAAGGTCCACTTCTAACTAACTTCTAACAAACTAGTGACATATATCCATGAAATGTGGTCCATCGGTACAAAATTGCATAAGAAATTCCAAAAATGGTTATTCTTCTCCTTATCACACGGATTTGGTCGAACGCGGTGTCGTGTGATCTTGCGTAGCTGCTGTGTTGTTGCGCAACTCAATTACTGCAAACCCCTACAAAGAGGCCCCCAACACAATCTTATAGCTAATCCTCAAGCCACGTTAGGTAGATAGGGTTTACTCTGTCGTCTTGGCCTTGAAGTCATCGAACTGCTGTGAAATCTCTCAAAATTGGAGTTGAACTTGTTCAGCTGCATCCCAACAATTTAATAGGTCCTTATTCACTAGGTTTTCCTCGTCGGCCTTGCTATCCACTATATTCTTTCCTTCTTGTACCGCCTGTAGCGCAGCAACTACTTTGACCTCTATCTGTCTGCCAATGTCTTGGAATTCATCCAATTGGGTGCTTCTCTTGTGATGACATTCTTGGGCTATAGAGGCTCTCTGCTGCAGGTCCTTCAACTCTTCAAAGAAAGCGATCTTAACCATGAGAGGCATTTCTTTTAGAGATGTCTTCAACGTCATCAACTGAGCTTTGGCTTTCCACGCTTGCTTGGTCAATTCATCCAATTGGTCATCCTGGATGACAATTTTCTAGAACTATGTCATTTCCTCAGTAATCATATTTACTTCCTCCTCCATAGCTTCAAACTAGGCAGTGATCTCTTCAATTGTATTTTTCTGTTCGAAAATCATCTTAGGTAGAGTCTCAGGGTAAACAAGGGAATTCAACATATTGTTGGTCAACTAGAGCTAGGCAATAACTTCCCCAAGTCACTTGGCCTTGGAAACTGCAGCGAGTTCTGTCGTGCTTTCATAGATATGTTGATAGGTCTCATCAATAGATTTCTCAACCGCACTGTAACTAGAACAAAGCTACGCTTTCTTGACAACGAGGCCATCTTTGTCCTTTTTCAACTCAGTGATTTCTTCGATAGCTTTCCGCTGCAACTCTTCCTGCGCCTAATTTAATGCAGGCCCATTTTTTTGCAAAAACCCACCAACAAAGCCTCGTTGATAGGGGTATCACTCTGTTGATTCCCAAACAACATGATCTCCCTAAGGACCGACCCAGACAGGTTTGACCCTCCCAGAAACACCCACAAAGAGGATGAAGTCTCACTGGAGATGTCGCGGGAGAGCTGTCAAAACCAAGTTTTTGGTAGTAAGAAGGAAGGATAAGGAATCAATGACTCAACAACATAATCATCAGGTACTTCAGAGATATTTAATCAGAATCACACCATTTATCATAGATCTATCAACATGACTAATAGATCACTAATAGATCGCATCATTCACTTATTCATCATAGCAATTTCATTCATTCATACAATAGATTCAGTAAACATCTATCATTGGCATCGCAGCACATAAATAAAGAAAAGAAATAAGAGACAAGATCAATTTATGGAAACATCCATCATATCATACTACTTCTATGTAACCGATCCAAATCATATAGTACTTCTCCATAGCAGCATACTGATCACAACCCAAGATTCAAGAGTTGGTCGACACAAACAGAGCAAAAAATGCTCAAGAACAAAATGAAGCGACAAGATCACAAAAATGGATTGATCGATTGACCTTTTAACTCAATAATCTCCATTCTTTTTCTCTACAATTTCAATTCTAACTCTATATATAGGCGTGTGCCTTTACATTCAAGGTCCAACTCTAACTAACTTCTAAATAACTAGTGACCTATATCCATGAAATATGGTTAATCAGTACAAAATTGCATAAGAAATTCCGAAAATGGTTATTCTTCCACATATCGTGTGGATTTGGTCCTATGCGGTGTCGCGTGAGCTTGCATAGCCTCTGTGGTGCTTTGCAACTCACTTACCCCAAACCCTGACCAACACTACTAATTTCTTAAGAAGCAAAGTGTTCAATATTTAATTGTCAACCCAAGGAAGTCTGTTTATTTAAATGGAAATTAGCAAAGTACATACATAAACATTTTCGGTAGTTGGTAAATAAAATTCAAATCACTAAATTCTAATCATTGCTAAGCCGACTCAACCCCCTGTAAAGAATCAAATAAAAATACCAATCTAGGAATTGAAAATAACTTTTGTTTCCTACCATATCAACCTGACGGTTTATAATCTAAAGATAAATGAACCTAAAATTACTCTTACAGAAAATGGAAGTCTATATTACCAAATAAAAACAATAACTAATTATCAATCAAGCAGCAAATTCATCAAAGAAAATGAACTATCTAATTTGGAAAATTCTAAGAAAGATAAATAACATGCCACACAGGAGCTGAGCGAGTTTGTAACAATTATCAACAGAATTTTGCAAAAAAGGAAGAATTAACTACATAGTTGTAACACCCCGGTTTTGACCATGTTTGCATTAAATGTATATGATGAAAATATTGTAACTAATCATGGTGTGGAGATAAAGGAAAAAGCCCCACTTTATGTTTCAGCTATTGAAATCGATCCCGATGGTATTTTGTGCTATCTAACACATTATAATTTTGGACATCATGTAAATATGCAATTTAATTAAAAACCCACAACTAGTTATGTCAATGAAACAAATAATGAGATAGGGCCATGACTTTCTAAGGATAAGGGGGGGTATTTTTAATCTTGAACCATTAGGGAAAATCCATGTGTCAAAAGGAAAACTCATCAAAACTATAAACTACCCATTTCTTGTCTTTTTGGGCCTAATCTTTTATTTCTACCAGAATTTGGATGGGGTAGTTATTGCATGGGAATGGGAAGAGTACGAGAAAAAAATTTGAATTGGGTAGAGCACCCATTTTTGAAAAAATGTGTTTTGACGTCATGGGTAAGAAAACACCCAAAACCGTATGCCCATTCCCTCATGCATTCATGTTTTCATCTTCCCTCACATTTTGGGGAGTAGCGAGATGTTTTTTTATCATCCATTCTTCATTCACGGGGAGATCTCACACAACTAAACCTTTGAGGGTTTTTATCCTTCACGTTTTTAGTTTTTTCCTCATGGTGCATTCCCAGGAAATCTGTTTTGGTGCTATGGAGTGAATGGCCAGCAAAGAATTACGATTTTATGAATTTCGTATCTTGATGTGTGTGCATATTTTACCTTGGTATGAACTGGTTTGAGGGGGGAATTGAGTTTGAATAGCTTGATCAACCTAGTGTGAGAAGGAACCTCATAGACAAATCTAAGCGGGTGGTTTTCTTCTTTGCATAACCTGCACAGCACTAGAATGGGAAGGCATATCCTTAGGGACTGTGTAGGATAGAAGGGGATGCTTCCTTGTGTTGGGTGTGTAGATGTTTTAGAAGTCAGGATAGATCTGGTGCAAGTGTCCATAGGTTTGGGGTTGATCTCACTGGCTTAGCATTCAACCTTTCCATCTCCTTTGCATCCTGATAATCCCGACTATCTTGGTTTGGCTGAGTTTTTGTTGTATCCTTGGCTATATGTGAGTCTGCTAGTGTTCCTTATTCCTTATGGGAATCATGCCCAGCTCGAGGGTGGTAGTGATGCTGAGAGATTGATGAGCGCACTGGACTATGGTTGGGTCGAATGTTGCAACTATGTAGCTGGTTTCGGGACACGATTCTTCCAAGATAAGTATTATTTTCTATGTTAATCTCTGCATTTGTATTTGCTTAATGAAATATGATGAACATGCCTAATGTGTTGAAATGATGAATTCCTTCGACTGTATAATTGCATTTCTAAGCATCTTTGTGTGTGTTCTTGCAATTCATTTTTAAATTATTTTATGGGGCTTAGATTTCCCGGATTGGTGAGATGAATGACCAAATCTGCCCAAGACTTCTATTAGCAGGTTGAATTTCCTAACAGAAATACTCCTTCAACAACTCTCCTTTCTGCAACTTGCGGGATGCGGGATGTGGGATGCAGGATGCAGAAACGTCCTTCTGTAAATTCTATTCCCAATAGAACTCCTTCCGCAACTCTCCTTTCTGCAACTTGCGAGATGCAGGATGCAGGATGTGGGATACAACTTCACAATATCTATTTGCACAACTAATTATATCCGGACTGGACTATTCAGCATGCAAGATGCAGGATGCAGGATGTGGGATCTGAGGTTACAATTTCCATATTTCCTTGATTCCTCAAACTCAATATTTCCGCACCATTGATTCTTGCAGGTTGATTCTCAGCCGTTGATCTGTTTCTAGATACAGAAGCAATTGTGACCATCAATTTCTGTCACGATATTTTTCCGCGGTTCGATCTCCTCTGAGATATTTCTTCGTAGATCATTTAATTGATCATTGACAGGATCAATTTCTCTGCTACTCGGAAGTTAGATAATTTATACACGGACTTGAGTAGAGTGAACTCCGAGCTCAATGATCCTTAATCGATTAGATAGCGATAATGATCATGTTCCCTCTCTGGTGGACAGAAGGGGACCTGACAGTGTGCCATCATAGTTCATGTTGCAGCTTTGGGCCTCAAAGGGGTCATGAGAAATCCACCTCCACATTCAGAGAAATTCAACAGGTTTTCGGCAGGGATTGCAAGGATCAGAAATTCAAAAAATGGCAATGAAGTTAAGTGCCAAAGTGCATGAAATTGAAGGATTAAAAAAAAAACAAGGGTGCTGTCGTCGACTTGCCATGCAGTGGAGGATGCTTGAAATAATTCCTTGGATTTTGTATGTGAGGGGAAACATTTATTATCATGCTCCAATTCACATAGATCATACACTTCCACCTTATCAAGTGGAAATTGTCTCAGCGGGTGTTTCTTCCTGCATTTAGGGAATAACTCTCCAATTACCAGATCTTCATCCACTTGTTTCTGCTTTTATTTCATGACATTCAACTTTGAAGAGATGGAACTCATCATGTCCATTTTAAAATTCTTGAGGAGGTTTCCATTATTTTCCCGAGTAGCTCCTCCACTGGTTGACTTCTATGCTTGTGAGAAAATGTCTCGGTCCCTTAACGTGCTGGTTCTGGATGACACTCTAGAGTGTAATCAACATAAGTCCACAATATGATCAAAAGGTTCTTTGGAGATGTCTCCCTTCCCTAACAGACTAAGAATAACCAAACAGTCTTCTCTTATTCCCCGCAACATAATGATATTGAGGACATCCCATCGAATAGTGGTTTGGCCTGACCTTTTCACATTATACAAAAGTCTTTCCACAAAATCCTCCAAACTTTCATCGTATTTTGCACTATCTTATATAACTCTTCTCTCTTCTCCTTTTTCTGCAATATTCTTGGTATTTCCCAAGAAATACCTGTTTCATCTGATCCCACATTCCAACCATTTCACCACCCAAACTCATAAACCAGCGTAAGGAAATATCTTTTAGGGTGGAAGAAAATAATTTTAGTTTCTTCTCGTTGGAGGTATAGTCATAAATTCAACAAAGAATTTTGAAATCAAAGAGGAATTCATCTAGATCCTATGTGGACTTCCCATGAAAGTGAGGTAACACTGAAGGTGAAATATTCTTCATAGGGGATTGTCTAGATGTTTATCAAATAGGGAACTGAAGTGTGACAACTGTCTCCTCATGGTAGAGGTTCCATTATTGTCTTGATTGTCTCCTACTCTGTCCTTATGTTCATTATGATGGTGCTCTTTATTCATCATTATCTCTTCCTCTTGATTCTCTCAATTCTTATGATCTTCAAAATTCTATTGAAACTACAACCACTACTCTTTAGTGACTTCCTCACCATCGATTCTATATACCTCTTCTGGTCCACCTAGTCCCACAGAACTACCCCTATCTCCTGGAGTTCCTTCCACGCGGGCACCAAATGTTGTTGTGGCTCTTACCGATCTCTCCATAGTTTATACTGATCCCTCCATCCTAGGATAAATTGATATTATTCTTACTTATGATGGCCCTCAATATCAATATCTAGTAGAAGAATCAACCCTCATAAATAATTCATCAATGAATGTCTTTCTCCCTAATCCTGTGCTACAACCACGACCTCTTCCACCTGCCAAGTTAGTGTTTTGGGGGGGTCCAGGATTATCCCATTGATTTCTTCTTGTATTCATGCAAACCTATTAATCATGCAATCTTATAAATGATACCCGATCCTTGGGTTAGGAATTCATTTTGTTTATTGAAGGATGCACAACACTTCACTGTGTCTTATTGCCCATGCACCCAAGAATCATAACTACTAAAGAAAATTAACCAATTCAAATATTAACTATGTCTATCAACTACCTTCCCCTCCAAGAATGCAAAATTTATGGCACTCTATATACTTATTAATTTCTTATCAAGCAGAGTGTTCAATATTTAATGGTCAACCCAAGGAAGTCTATTTATTTCAAAAGAAATTAGCAAATTATATACATAAACATTTTCGGTAGTTGGTAAATAAAATGCAAATCACTAAATTCTAATAATTTCTAAGCCAACTCAGATCCCTGTAAAGAAACAAATAAAATTACCAATTTAGGAATTGAAAAAGAACTTCTGGTTCCTATCGTATTAACCTGAAGGTTTATAATATAAAGATAAATCGACCTAAAATTACTCTTGCAGAAAATGGAAGTCTATATTACCAAATAAAAAATTACTAATTATCAATCAAGCAGCAAATGAATCAAAGAAAATGACCTATCTAATATGGAAAACTCTAAGAAAGATAAATAACACGCCACAGAGGATCTCAGTGAGTTTGTAACAACTATCAACACACGTCTTCAAAAAAGAAAGAATTAACTACATAGTTGTAACACTCTGGTTTTGACGTTGTTTGCATTCAACGTATATGATGAAAATATTGTAATTAATCATGGTGTGGAGCTAAAGGAAAACTCCCCACCAATGATTTGGTTTTTTATGTTTCGGCGATTAAAATTGATGACGATGGTATTTTGTGCTAGCCGACACATTATAATTTTGGATATCATGTAAATATGCAATTTAATTAAAACCCGCAACCAACTATATCAATGCAACAAATAATGAGATGTGGGCATGATTTCCTAAGGATAAGGGGAAGTATGTTTAACCTTGAGCCATTGGGGAAAAGCCATGTGTCAAAAGGAAAACCCATCAAAACTGTAAACTACCCATTTCTTGTCTTTTTCCCCAATCTTTTATTTCTGCCAGAATTTGGTTGAGGTAGTTATTGGATGGGAATGGGAAGAGTATGGGAAAAAAAATTGAATTGGGAAGAGCACCCATTTTTGAAAAAACATGTATTGACTTCATGGGCAAAAAACCACTAAAAAACGTATGCGATTCCCTCATGCATTCACGTTTTCATCTTTCATTGCATTTTGGGGAGCAGCGGTACTTTTTTTTATCATCCATCCTTCATGCCCCAGAAATCCATTTTGGATCTATGGAGTGAATGGCCAGCAAAGAATTACTATTTTGTGAATTTTGTATCTTGTTGTGTGTGCATATTTTTCCTTGGTATGAACTGGTTTGGGGAGGGCTCAGGGAATTGGGTATGACTAGCTTGATAAACCTAGTGTGAGAAGGAACTTCACTAACAGATCTACAAGGCTGGTTTTCTTCTTTGCTCACCCTGAACAGCAATGTAATGGGAAGGCATAGCCTAAGGGACTGTGTAGAATAGAAGGGGGTGCTTCCTTGTGTTGGGTGTGCATATGTTTTAGAGGTCAGGCTAGATCTGGTGTAGGTGTCCATAGCTCTGGGGTTGAGCTCACTAGCTTAGCAGTCATCCTTTCCCACTCCTTTACAACCTAATAAACCCAACTATGTTGGATTGGATGAGATTTTGTTGTATCCTTAGCTATGTGTGAGTCTACTAGTGTTCCTTATTCCTTGTGGGAATCATTCTCGGCTTGGGGGTGTTAGTGCTGCTGAGATATTGATGAGCACACTATCCTATGGTTGGGTTGTAGGTTGCAGCGACGTAGATAGTTGTAGGACAAGATTCTTCCAAGTAAGTATTCTTTTCTATGTTAATATCTACATTTGTATTTTATTAATGAAATATGATGAACATGCCTGATGTGTTGAATTGATGAATTTCTCCCACTGTATAATTGAAATTGTATGCATCTGTGTATGTGTTCTTTCAATGCATTTTTAATTTACGTTATGGGGCTTATATTTCTCGAATTGGTGATTAAATGAATGACCAAATCTACCCAAGACTTCTGTTAGCGGGTTGAATTTCCTAACAAAAATATTCCTTCCATAAATCCCCTTTCTGCAACTTGTAGGATGCGGGATGCAGGATGCGGAAACGTCCTTCTATAAATTATGTTTCCCGCAGATCGTCTTCAAAAACTCTCCTTTCTGCAACTTGTGGGATGCGGGATGCGTGATCCAGCTTCACAATATCTATTTTCACAGCTAATTATATCTGCAACAGTCTATTCTGCATGTGGGATGCAGAATCACAATTTGCATATTTCCTCGATTCCGCAAACCCAATATTTTCGCACAGTTTATTCTTGCGGGTTGATTCTCAATCATTGATCTATATCCAAAGGCGAAACAAATTGGGACCATTGATTTTCGTTGCTATATTTCTCCATCGTTCGATCTCCCCTGAGACCTTTCTTTGTAGAGCGTCAAATTGATCACTAACAAGATCAATTTCTCTGTTATTGGGAATTTAAAGAATTTATAAACATACTTCAATAGAGTGAACTTCAAGTTGGATGCTTCTGCATTGATTAGATAGTGGTAATGATTATGTTCCCTCTCTAGTGAACGGGAGGGGATATGAAAATGTGGTATCAGAGCTCATGTTGTAGATTTGGGACTCAAAGGGGCCATGATAAATCCACCTCTATGTTCAGAGAAATTGAGCAGTTTTTCAGCAGGGATTGGAGGGGCCAGAAAGTTGCGAAAATAGCAATGAATTTATGCACCAGAATGCGTGAAATCGAAGGATTAAAAAAAAACGAGGGCGCTACCCTTGACTTGCCTTGCAATGGTAGATGATTGAAAGACTTATTTGGATTTTGGACATTTATCGTGCTCAAATTCACAAAGACCACACACTTTCACGTTATCAATTGGAAATTCTCTCAACGGGTGTTTCTTCCTACACTTAGGGGATAACACTCAAAGTACCAGATATTCATCCACTTGTTTCTATTTTTCTCTCATGACATCCAACTATGAATAGATGCAACTCATCATGTCCTTTTTAAAATTCTCAAGGAGGTTTCCAATATTTTCTTGAGTCGCTCCTCTATTGGCTAACTTCTGTTCTTTTGAGAAAACGTCTTGGTCCCTTAATGTGCTTGTTCTGGAAGATCCTCTAGAGTGTCATAAACATAAGTCCACAATATGATGAAGAGGCTCTTTGGAGACATCTACCTTCCCTAGCATATTAACAATGTACAAATAGTTTCATCTTATTCCCTTCAACATAATGATCTTGAGGACATCCCTTCGAATAGTCATTTGGCCTGACATTTTCACATTATACATAAGTATTTCCACAAAATCCTTCAAAATTTCATTGTCTTTTTGCACTATATTAAATAACTCTTCTCTCTTATCCTTCGTTCTGTAATATTCTTGGTATTTCCGGAGAAATACCTATTTCATCTGATGCCACTTTCCAACATTTTCACTGCCCAAACACATAAACTAGCGTACAGAATTATCTTTTAGGGTGGGAGGAAATAATTTTAGTTTCTTCTTGCTCAAAGTATAGTCATAAATTTTATAGAGAATTTCGAACTCAAAGAGGAATTCATTTGGATCTTCTATGGACTTCCCATGAAAGTGAGGTAACATTGAAGCTGAAATATTCTTCACAGGGGATTTTTCATATGTTTATCGAATAGGGAATTAAAGTGTGGCAACGGTCTCCTCATGTTGGAGGTTCCATTATCATCTTTATTGTCTCCTACTCCTTCATGTTCATCAAGATGATGCTCATTATTCATGATTATCTCTTCCTCTTGATTCTCTCAATTCTTATGATCTTCAAACATCTGTCGAAACTACAACCACTCCTCTTTAGTGAGTTTCTCACTGCTGATTCCATATACCTCTTTTGGTCCACCTACTCCCACATAACTACCCCTATCTCCTGAATTTCCTTCCATAGGGACACCAGATGGTGTCGTAGCTCCTACCGATCTCTCCACAGTTTATACGGATGCCTCTAGCCTAGGAGAAACCAATATTATTCTTACTTATGATGGTCCTTGATATTGATCTCTAGTAGAAGAATCAACCCTAGTAAATAATTCATCAATGAATTTCTTCACTAGTACAAGTGATCAATTTTGCCACGGAGGTTTTCCACGTTTCTTACTTTTTGCATGTAAAATCCGATGTAACAGGAACGAGGCGTCGATGTATCCATGCCTAGTCGTCGTTGTATCCACGGCGGGACTCTTAGCCATCGTTGTATTGACGCCTAAAGCCTTTGACGTCGCTGTATCCATGCTTTACCGTCGCTATAGCGACGGCACCGTCTTAACTTCATATAAACAAAAAATGTCCAAATCTATTTAGTTAAGAGGAGGTGTTCAATACCCTCTACCGAGGTTCAAATCCCTTACAAACATGTTTTTCTCCTTGTGGACCATCTCACTCATGCAATCAAATTATTTCATGCAGTTGGGTCCAAGTATTGAAAATATTAGGTGAATATAGTAGAATAGATAACCCCCCATATGTGGCTTCTTTATAAAATGGATCCTTTTAGAGTGTTGTAATCCAATTACATTCATTGTAATACTCCCATAATGGGTAAGGACATGCTCGTCAGAAATTTATAGTAACAAATGTCCAAAGCATGAAACATGGTTGTTATTCTTCTAACTATATATTTTCCATAAGGGTCCAATCGACCCCTAATATTCTAGGTCACCACCTTGATTGAGATTGGTATGGTGATGGATTCCATGTTAGCATCTTCTAAACCGTTTATGAATCCACAAAGGGAGTTAAACATATTTGAAGTCAATAAGATCTTTAAGAGGTGTGTAAAAAATAATGCAAAGTGCAAAAGTTTGGTTTCCTTTGAGAATTATCAACATCTAAGTTGTCATAAGAGTTCCAAAAGGGTGGAGGAGAGTGAACCTCGTATCCATACCATAAGAGGAGGCTCTTTGGGAGGAGTAATCAAGATCCTTAACTTAGGGTTTTTTGATATGTAAAGTATTGTGGATATTCCATTACATAACTCATCACAAGTCAAAAGTCACATAGGGCGCGGAACCAAAAGTCACATAAAACGAAACCTACAAATGCCATACCCGCCAAGGATTCACCTTTTAGCATAATACCATGAGAAGGCTGTCTGTTTGGCCTTCCTAATGGAAACACAGATCGCACAGCTCAACTCACTACAGAGCCAGGGGTCATATAGATCCATAGCTTTCCCCACACATATTGATATTGTATGCACAATTTGCTCAAATTAACCACAGTACTGGATTTTGAGCGAATTGCAATTTCCAGGATAGAATGTCTTTTTCTGATTTGGGTGATTTGGGTGTACCACTGCCTGTGATAAATTTCTGTTCACCCACTCATGAGTTTGTGGGCATTAAACCTCCAGATCTGATGGTGCAGGAAAGGAGGGCAAATAGCACCCGGTGATTAGCGTTTTCGTAAGGAAATTATGTCTATGAAGAAGGGATGGAGGAAATTTGGAGTTACAGTTGTGGGTTTGGTGCTGCTATCCATGCTCGTTCCATTGGTATTCTTGCTCGAACTCTATGGTGTATTTCAGAGCAGTAAGTTCATCTGAACCCATTTCATTTTTTATTTGAATTGATGCCCCCTTCTCACAGACTGTTGTGTATGGGGAATCTAGATTTGGAGTACTTTGGCTAGGGCTGGGGCACTTACAGGTTTTTATGAAGCCCATTTGTGGAATTTGTGGTGGGTGTTTTTCATTTTATTCAACCATTTTGTCTCTCTGCTGTATACTCCTACAATGGGCATTTGGTGTATACCTAGATCCTTAGTACTGTGGGTGATTTGGGGTTGGTATTTGCATTAGATCTGATTGAAGAACAGGTAGTGTGAGGCATATTTCAGAATTTCATAAGTTTGTAGTTTCATGGTTCTGATCTATCCGTAAAAGAAATTTCGCAATTTTATAGTGGTCTGTCTGAACTCCTAAAAGTTTTCCGTCATTAAAGATTGCTAGTCGACCCCAAAGATTGCTAGTCGCAGAATTTGTAGCAAATCTGGGTGACGTTGCACATGTTCCGATGGTAAAATTTGCAACAGCCAATCCCTCTATTACACACTGATTCACTGCAAATGCAAAATTTAAATTTCAAATGGGATAGTTTGCATATGGGATCTGCCTTTTGGAATTACACAATTCAGATGTCGAGTGTTGATCTAGAGAGTTCTTTTGAGTATTTACTGATCATAGTGAATCTGTAACCCACCAACAGACCAAATAATGAAAAAAACAATCCACGGGAAAAAACACAGAAAAGAACTCCTCATGGGAAAACCCTACCATGTAGAGGCAAGGAAGAAGGGGGCGTCATGTAATTAAGGCATTACAAACAACATTCCCCTTTGAATAATCACATTACATTCTTCAATTTTCTAAGTTTTTCCTCTGCTGGAAAGTTTTTCTCAATTCTGTGTTTTCATTTCTCCCATTTGGTTAACATCGAGTATATGCCTTATATGCTCTTGAGGGTGCACGGGTCATTCAAGCTTCTGCAGGTTCTAGACACTCCCTTGCAATAACAGAGGGAGGAATTATCTATGGTTGGGGAGATGGAGAACAAAACCAGCTTGGTAAAATTGAAAGGTAAATCTCGCTTTCTGATTAGGATTCTCATTAGCATGTTCTTTGTTCAACTCTGCAATATGCATGGAACTTTTGATTATGTTTGACTTACATTTTTAAAAGGTCAAACAAAAATGGAATCCTTCAATTTTTGTGATGTTGTTATGTGGCAGCGAAGTGAAGTTTCTACCAGTTATATTACCTTCTCTACAGAGAAAGGATTTGCAGATCCTGTATGTTGTTGCATCTGGGGAGCACACAATTGCAGTATTTGAGCCACATGAAGTGGAATGTTTGACACCCATGGATCAGAGGTTTGTTAACAAATCTATATATGTTGAATGCCATTATTTACCTTTTTGTTTTGGTTTTTCCAAGATTCAGCAGGTCTAGGATTTAATCATCAAAAAATGTGTGTGTGTATGTATGTTTATGCTGCATATAGATATTCAGAATCGATGAGCAGAGAGGCTATTCAAAAAGGTGATCAAAAGCATGTTTCAAGTAGAATGTCTGATAGTAGAATCCCCTCAAATGTTGATGCTGTCAGTCAGGCAGATTCTATTGCGGAGCCTCTAAATATGAACATGGAGGAACACATTGAAATCGTAGAACCTTTGAAGCTGCCAGATTTAAGCATTGACTGTATATTCATGAGTAACTCTTCCTTTGAGTCACATTCTGTTAATTTTCTGACTAGGATTTTGACAACTGTCAAATGAATTATTGATACTTTATGTTCCTGATCTTCCGCAGGATGAAAGTTATAAGAATCTGGAGTTTATTTGTAATTAATATTGCTGATGTTATGAGAGGATAATATGAATACCATGCCTGTCACTTATTTCCATGCCTGTTTTGTATCATCTTAATACACATCGTTTGTATCTGCTAATATATTTAGTGTTTAACTTGCCAGGATAATGATCTCTGTCTAGATGAGGTCGAAACATTGAATTCAATTGTGAGCCTGTTTTGTCAGCAGGCAGCATATTGGTCACGTATTGTTGATACCATAGGTTGTATTGATGTGATAGTACATTCAAAGCATACCACTATCAGCAGCACCGTTGGTCTTGTGGTCCAGCAAATTTGTTTAGAAAGATGATCATGGAGATCCTTATAAATAAGGTTAATAATCATCTAAACTCTCTTCGGTTGAGATATATTGATTGGGTAAAAGAATTTAGTTGAAATTTAGACTCAAACCATTGCTGATGATGATTGTAATGTTTGGATTTGCAGAAAGTTACAGCGTGGAAGAAGTTCCATGTCATTTATGCCTTATTCTTTGTAAGGAAGATTGTGGCTCACCTTGTCACATTCACCTTTTACTGTGTTGTGATTCCTGCAACTGTACTTGTTCCGGAAGTCCAAGTACCCAAATGGGGGGATGTTTACATTCCTTCAATCATCACTTTATTAAATGCAGTAAGCACTCCCAAGTAAGTAGCCTCAGCCTCTTTTCATTCATACTTTCCTTGTAATGCATACAAAAGTGAAAAGATATATCCTGGTAATCACCCTCTCACTTGTCATGGGCAAAAACAAGAAAGGGTGTCTCTTCTGTATTGTTCAAGGATAGCTAATTAAATGAGATGTGTTGGCTGTTTCAGATCTCTGCATTTTCTTGTTTTCTGGATCTTGTTTGAAAATGTGATGTCTCTGCATCGAACCAAGGAAACTATCATTGGATTGTTAGAAGCTGGCCGTGTCAATGAATGGGTTGTGACAGAGAAGCTTGGAAATGCCATGATGCATAAATCTGGGAAGCAGACTAAAAAATCTCGCTCAAGAATTAGAGAAAGGTATTGCCTCTGCTCATATATTGTGCCATATTCTGCAATTGTCTTCTACTGGAGCATGCATTTATTACCCCCTATAAAATTTACAAGCCATATTAATCACCGACTTGTTTTTAAATCCCACGGCTAATTGATTTTCCTTTTTACAGACTCCACGTCTTGGAACTGTTTGCTGGTGTCTATCTCTTCTTCTGTGCATCCTATGATCTTGCATTTGGAAAAAATCACTTCTATATCTATCTTTTTCTGCAAGCTGCAGCATTCTTCGTCATGGGATTTGGATATATTGGAACATTTGTACCAACATCCTAGGAGGCTAGGACTACATAAAACAGAGGTGCCAGCCAATTCTATTTCTCTGTGGCAGATGAAGCCTGATTTGAGTTCAATTTACCTATGTATAGATTGTATATTCTCATTCTTTTTAGGAGGATAAGTACATGGTATAGTCCCCAAAGGGACATTACTTCTCATGCATATCTGTTAGCTTATGCGAGAAGTCAATCTATGTATGTTACCAATAAAATCAGCTTCAGGTTGTTTCTCTGATTGAGGGTGTATTGGGTGTTTCAAATGGTCATTTAATGATGAGTATCTCAGATGGGAGTTATTGAGGGGAGAGTCAAGATTGTTTAGTCTTAAGTAGAATTAAGTTAAGATCTTCTTATCTTTGAAGACAGGGCGACATGCATTTTGTGGAACTGCATTATCAGAAAAACAACAGAGGCATTCATATCCTGAAATCAGTTTGCTACATTCTTCGCAACAGAGGGAAGGACATATCCCTGTGTATTTTTTCAAGAGATTCAACCTTTGGTTCAATCTGCATTGGATGGGTACAATGTCTCTGTTTTTGCATATGGTCAAACAGGGTCAGGGAAGACTCACACAATGGTCTGTTTCTCACACTCCCCACCTAATACCCCTATACTTATGCTTGGGTTTCTATTTAGATTTCAGATCTTGCAGTCTGTATCCATTTGACATTTTCCTTTTGAATCAACATGAACGAGGATGCTTCCGTTTGAATGAGTATAGGCAGCATAGGATGATTAGCAGCATTGTTCTAGTTGTGTGTTTTAAATGTTTTAAATGCACTTTCAATTTTAAGAGATTAGCAGCAGAACATGAGGGAGTTGTGACTTGTGAGCATATGTTTTCAATATCTTTGTCACTAATTTTTTATTCTGATCTGTTGCTTGTACCCATTCTTTTGGTGACAATGCAGGTATGGCGGGCATTCTATATCAAATGGCAGACAGAGATGGCTGAAAGAGCAGTTTCTATAGTGGAACTTGTAAAACAGAGTGCCCGCTACGAGTGTCTTGAAGTAGGAGATTACCAGAGAGCTATGGAAATTTTAAAAAATACTGAAATGGGATTCAAAGATGTCCAATTGTATCTACTCACTCCTAAGCATAGTGTTCTTTTGAACCTTATTGGTCTGCACTATTGCTTGGTTTGGCTAGGAATCCAGGTAAACAAACTTTAATATTTTCTTTTCTTCTAATCATGTGAGAACATGACGATGTTCATGTGGCAAGACTAACATTTGGGCTAAACTTCTAGCTCTTAGCACAGGGATGAGGGAGTCTCTCAACCAAGGCATTAAGAAATTATTTTTTATGGTGATTTCAGGCCGTGGATAACTTGTAAAAACTTAGTTGTATGTTGTGGTTGGATCTAGTTTTAACAAATGTTTGGGAGTGTAAAATTTATGTTTGAGAAAGAATGCCAATCAAGTTGCGGATTTTCTATAGGCTAACAGAGCCTTTCATTGGTTCCCACCATTCACCTGACTTATTTTATATTGCTTTTCAC
>LPNX010393484.1:132956-175379 GCA_001517045.1 Pseudotsuga menziesii
GGGTTGCATTGGAATTGAGAGCATCATTGATTCATGGTAAAATGATGGAGAATTCAAAATGAAAGTGCTTATCAATCTGGAACTTATTATGGACAATTTGCCCAGCTGTAAGCAGGAAACTATCGTTGAAGTAGAGCTCGTGGTGGATGACCTGTTCGGTTGCCAATGATTCACTAAGCAAGATTCTCATCTGAATGTCAAATGAGAGTTGTTGGGCAATCTCTGTTCCGAAATTATCTTGTGATGTTTTTTCTAGTTTATAGTTTTGAGGTTATGTATGGATCAGGATTATATTAACTTAGTATTAGCTAGTTTTCTATGTTTTGTGGATTGAAGGCTCTTAGAGTATTGAATATATTTCTGCTGAGTTTATGATTGTAAATTTGGGCTTTTGTAAACATGGTTGTATGAGTTTTTCCACTGTAGACATCAATACATGTTTTCTCCCATAAAAAACAATTTGACCCATGAGTACTTGCGAGTGGAGCTGGCAATTGATGAGCCAGATTTATGGGGAGTGAGCTTGACTTGTCACTGAGTGATCTTGGCTTGTTTTATGTGAAGGATTTTTAAATCATGAGTCTGAGATAAACCTGGTGAGTTTTGTAAACATTCGAAGAATCAACTATGGCCAATGGGATCATCAGTTAGACACTGACTTCTCATTCTCAAAACTGGAACATTCAATGCCAGTAGAAATATCTCTGCTAGCCAGTTCTTGACTAGACAAAATGTTCTCAGCCAACCAACCATGATTTCTTAACTAATTTATTGAGAGGAGATTAAAGATACTTTTGGAAGAATGACCTCAGAAGAGATACAGACCTGATCCTCCATTTCTAGTTGTGTTTCATAGGTGGGGATTTCTATCTACAGAGCTCAAGTTATCTCTCAGCCTGTCCATAACAACTTCCTTCAAGCATAGCAATTCCAATATACAACATTGTGCCAAAAATTTTGCATTTGTATAAAATTTTAGGGATTTAGTTCTTATTGATATAGTTACAGCCTTTATTCCTATGGGATGGCTTTGACGTAAGCATCATAACGTTAATGATTGAAGACTTATAATTGATAATCACATAGATTTGAATCCATCTTACTTCAACACTATATCATTTCAGCCTTCAGAACCTTTGGTGGCAGTATTCTGGCTTGTACAGGACTTTTAGCTTTCGTAGATGGAATAGAGTGTGCTATTGAATCTGCTCATGCAATTCCTACAATAGCCCGCTTAGGACGTGGCCTTGAAAATTTGCGACATGCCTCCCAAGTTGTGCACCAGATGGATTCTGCACAGGCATGGGAAGCAATTTACAATTCATTGTATATTTCTCATAACAAGAAATGATCTTTCTAAACATATTCTTACTTCAGATTACAGTAAGACTGGATCAGAGCTTCGTTCTTCATTAAGTGTGCACAAAATTCATACTGTAGAGCAAGCTATATCTACGGTCAGGTGGGGAAAGTGGGATAAAATTGCTGCAAGGGATTAAAGGTAATACTAATGCGGTGCTTTTCAGGCTAGGTGTCTATTAAATCTGTCAGATGCTAGCAATATAAAGGCACATAATTGATATGGAGAGGCATAAAGTGACCATAAACTTGTTTTACAAGTTCCTGGAAGTCTCTGAAACTCATGCAACAACAGATATATCTGGCACTTTTGGTATGTTGCTTTAGAGTATGCTGTGACATGTAGTGTGTCTGATAAGGTCTCATGTTTATGGTTATGGAGTGGTGCTTTTTGAATTACTTTCCACCTCCGGCAAGAGGTCTCTGGATCCATCATTTTCTTGCTATGGTTTGGTCCATGGTTTTGAATTCCCAAAGAAAAAAAACTATAAGGGTGCAGTTGTTCATAAGGTGATGGCCATCCTATTTTGCCCCTTTATAAAATGGTTAATAAATGAAAATCTGCAATCTTTTGGATATGTGATGTCTCATATGGATATGCTTATACTGTTAAGCTTGTTGGCCCATAGGCTATTGATTCTATTAAAAACATACATATGAATGATCAGCTTAAGAATTAGGTTGCAACATACTAGATTTCTCTTTATTTGCATGCAAGCTATAATGCCAATCAAATGGATCAATTGCATTGCTTAGGGAACTCTAATGATTTAGACAGCAATCCTCAATTACAATTGTGGCTGTTTGGATCAACTTCAAATGATTATTTTGAGGGTTATGCTTTCTAAGTACAACATATGAGCAAATAAGTGCATTTGATAGCCCCTCTTTACAATCCTTATGGATGTAATAGCATGTTTTCTGACCTTACATCATTTTAGGCATCCAGCTACAAGTACAGTATAGCATGTTTCCTGACCTCACATTTTAGCTTCTCGTTTTGCCTTTTGAGCATTGGGTTGGTTCTTGCTTTTAGGCTTGGGATGAGGTGGGTTAGCCTCGTTCTCTTACTTCATCAACTGGTGCTCTTTCTCTTCCATTTGTCTTGCTTATTTCTTCAAGTGTTGATTCTCAAACACTAGGATAGGTACCCTTTTGTCCATTGAGTGTTCAAGCGAGACAAACTCTACAACTAGCTTTCTCACGTGCTCATCTTGGTTCTAAATTTTAATTTATCCACATTTCTTGAAGATAATATGATAAATATTTTTATGAATTTAAGTAGCCCAGACTCATGCTGCTACTGTACTGTACGGCCTTGCTCACTATAAATGAAGCTTCCTTGCCTCATTATGCATGCCATTGTTTTCTCCAGGCAATTTCTCTTAAAAGGATCTAGTTTGGGTATTGGAGGGCCTGAGTCCCCAGGGAAAGCCCAAGTATCAAGTGATTTGAAACTTGAAGGTTGGATTTGAGCAACAAGTTCTGTCTCTTTGAGCATCTCAGTATTTGTGCTGAAATTATATAGATTTCCTTTAGTTTTTTGGCACTGAATGTACCACTGTAACTTGCAATTTCAGTTGTGAGACTTATTTGTACAAATCGAATGTCTTACAGGAAAATGGAAGCATGTTAAGAAAGGATTTCAGCTGCGGGACAAGTCACTGCATTTTAGTGCTCCACTCAGAGATGGGTGAGCATGTTGAAAAAGTGCACTTCAGTATATTGAAAAATGCAATTCACACTTTTTATTGCTTGTTGGGTTTGTTAAATGCTTATGATTTTCTTACAGATTTGTTAGCAGTTCTTTTGGATGGTGGTGGGGTGCTTTCCATGAGGTACAATATACACAAGCTATTGAGCAAATATGCTACAGCCTACAATGTGTTTGAGCTACAGATTTTTTGAAATCTGTATCTGGTTTATTTCTAAAAATGGCATCTACATATGATGCAGGGGGTTGATGTGGCTACTGAACATGGCCACATTAGGTAAACCAGATTTACTCGAAACCCTAGCTCAAAGTGGGCTTGTTCCTCTTGTTTTCCAAAAAGTGTAGGCACCCAAAATGTTTTATATTTTGTGTGGAAACAATCTCCATACCATCAATTGAAACGTACTCTATGCACAAGTGTTATATATGCAAGGCCATACCTCAATATAACAACTTCTCCAATGTTAAAAGATAAGGCTACTAATGAAAATAAGGTAACTAAGTGTAAATATGCCTAAATGTTGTGTGGGAAATGACACTTTGTTGTCACAAATTTTTCCCTTTTAACATTTTTATTAGCAGATCTGGATGGAAAATACAAATCTCTACTACAATATCTCATGATGCTTTGGAAGCTTCAATAACTATTTTTTGGTGCCTAAAATGCCCATATATATATATATATATTTAAACTACAGAGAGCGTCGCTATAGCGACGGCTTGCCGTGGAACTTTGCGACGTCTTCTCGTCGATATAGCGACGTCTTACCGTCGCAGGTATAGCATCCCCGTCGCTATAATTGGGGTTTGTCTTTTTCATTTTAGGAAGGGTCGTCGCAATTGCGACGTCTTGCTGTCGCAATTGAGACGTCTTCCCGTCGCTATAGAGACGGCCTACCCATGGAAATATACACACAGCAAAATAGAACATCGTCGCTCTTGCCACGCAATTAACGGGTCGTTGCTATTGCGACGAAATAGTTTCCACGGGAAAAAAAACACTTAGACGTGGCAATATCCATGCTTCTCCGTGGATATTTCCACGTTTTGGCCGTGGAAAAATTGATCACTTGTACTAGTTCTTTATCCCTAATCTTGGGCTACAACCACGACCTCTTCCTCCAGCCAAGTTAGTGTTTTGGAGAGTTCTAGGATTATCTCATTGATTTATTCTCATATTCATGAAAACCTATGAATCGTGCAATATTATAAATCATACCTAATCCTTAGGTTAGGAACTCCTTCAGTTTATTGAAGGATGTGCAGCACTTCACGGTGTGTCTTATCGCTCATGCACCCGAAAATCATAATTGCTAAAGAAAATTAACCAATTCAACTACTAACTATGTCTATCAACTACCTGCCCATCCAAGGACGCCAAAACGTCGGGCACTCTATCTACCTATTAATTTATTAAAATGCAGAGTGTTCAATATTTAATTGTCAACCCAACGAAGTCTATTTATTTCAATGGAAATTAGTAAAGTATATACATAAACATTTTCGGTAGTTGGTAAATAAAATGCAAATCACTAAATTATAAACATTTCTAATCCAACTCAGCTCTCTATAAAGAATGAAATAAAATTGCCAATCTAGGAATTTAAAAGAGATTTTGTTTCCTACCATATCAACCTGAAGGTTTATAATCTAAAGATAAATAAACCTAAAATTACTCTTGCAGGAAATGGAAGTCTAAATTACCAAATCAGAACAATTACTAATTATCAATCAAGCAACAAATTCATCAAATAAAATGACGTATCTAATATGGAAAATTCTAATAAAGATAAATAACACACCACACAGGAGCTGAGGGAGTTTGTAACAACTATCAACACACTTCTGCAAGAAAGGAAGAATTAACTACATAGTTGTAACACCTCGGTTTTAACCTTGTTTGCATTAAATGTATATGATGAAAATATTGTAATTAATCATGGTGTGGAGCTAAAGGAAAAATACACACCATTGATTTAGAATTTTATGTTTCGGCTATTAAAATCGATGTGGATGGTATTTTGTGCTAGGTGACACATTATAATTTTGGACATCATGTAAAATGCAATTTAATTACAAACCCACAACCAGCTATTTCAATGCAAAAAATAATGAGATGGGAGCATGATTTCCTAAGGATAAAGGGGGGGATGTTTAACCTTGAGAAATTGGGGAAAAACCAAGTGTCAAAAGGAAAAACCATCAAAACTGTCAACTAAACATTTCTTGCCTTTTCCCCCAATCTTTTATTTTTGCCAGAATTTGGTTGAGGTAGTTATTGCATGGGAATGGGAAGAGTATGGGAAAAAAAATTTGAATTGGGAAGAACAACCATTTTTTTAAAACATGTTTTGACTTCATGGGAAAGGAAACAACCAAGAACGTATGCCCATTCCCTCATGCATTCACATTTTCATCTTTCCTCGCTTTTTGGGGAGCAGCGGGACGTTTTTTGATCATCCATTCTTCATTCATGGGGACCTCTCATGCAGCTAAACCTTTCGGGGTTTTTATCCTTCACATTTTCAGTTGTTTACTCATGGTGCATTCCTAGGAAATTCGTTTAGGTGCTATGGAGTGAAGTCCCAGCAAAGAATTACAATTTTGTGAATTTTGTTAGATTTTTAAAATTCAAGATAGTATTATCTTAGGATCTTTAAGTGAGAGAATAACAAGCACATCAATCAAACATAAGAGACAATAGACACAAATATTTTTCTGGGGGAAACCATAAAGGAGAAAACCCTACAACTGCCTCAGAGATATAATCAAAACCAAAATTAAAACCCAAAAACAGTAAGATGATCTCCTGAAAGCAGTAGTCTCTCTCTCTCTTGTCCCAGCTTCTTATTTCTCTCTCAGTTATGCACTACAACTAAGTGTGACTTAGTGTGTGATAAATAGATAGGCTCACTCTCTATTTATACTAATTCCTGACTTGACAATAACTCACTAGGGCCGTCTTCTCTAGGAGAGTCTAATAACCCAAGGGCCCCACAACTTCGGGGACTTTAACCGTTGATTAATAAGGAGGGTTACCCTCTATGAATTTACATGACTTGTTTACATTATTGAATCTCCCAATAGGAAGATCGGGGCATGAAATGACTCAACTACATTACAAATGCTTCCCAAAATAAACATCATGGTACAATACATAAAATATACAAGTGAATACATTCCAAAGTTACAAATACATCAACACTCCCTTTTAACTAGGAAGGTATTCTCTCGACACAATTTATCAGCACAAGTATTCTTCTATGTATCATCTGGATCATCATCAAGTTATCTTCATCTTCAAGTCATCATCATCTCTGGATCTGGATCATCACTAGATCCGGATCATCACTGCTAGATCATCACTGATTCATCATCATCGGTGCTATCTCTCAATTCTTCTCGTCATAGGAATTTCTATAGAGCCAGCCCTTTTTCATGTTGGTTGTAGGAATAGCCTTCATATAGGTCTTTTTCAACGCTTATATTTGACCCTTAGTCAGAATGACCTGCCCAGCACTTACATCAGACCATGTTAGGAACACATATATCATACATGTCAGAAAGGCACGCCCAACACTCACATGCCACCATGGGAGGAACACATCCTGAATCCATGTCAGAAAGGCCTAGCACTCACATCTGACAATGAGAGGAACCAATCAAGCCATTAGAATAAATTTGAGGTCTAAAATGGGCCTCCGAAGGAAAATGATAAAATAATAGTTAAAATAATAAAATAATAGTTAGAATAATAAAATAATAGTGATTAATTTTGGATGAAGAATGAAAAAAACTACTTTTTTGTTCGTATTTTTGACATATCTCCCTATGTTTTTACTCAAATTTCAGGTGGGAGAGCTCGTTGGATGCGGAATTTAATTCCACATCCAATGAGTACCCACACTGGATACTTTTGATGGACCCCTCTACCCCAAAAATAAGAAATACCTAAAAAAATGTGATGATGACATCATCATCACATTTTTCAGGTATTTCTTATTTTTGGGGTAGCGAGGTCCATCACAAGTATGTAGTGTGGCTACTCGTTGGATGTGGAATTAAATTCATCATCACATGTTTTTAGGTATTTCTTATTTTTGGGGTAGTGGGGTCCATCAAAAGTATCCAGTGTGGGTACTCATTGGATGCGGAATTAAATTCCGCATCCAATGAGCTCTCCTACCTGAAATTTGAGTAAAAACATAGGGATATATGTCGAAAATATGAATAAAAAAAGTAGTTTTCTTTTACGACAAATATGTCAATTCAACCATTATGGTTGACTCATTTTATTGAAATTCTATTGATTCTTGAATTCCAACTCACAAAATTTATTGTTGGCACGTTTTCTTATAAGGCCCATTTTAGACCCCAAATTTCCTCTAATGATTCATTTTAGAAAGGCTCTACACTTACATCTAACCATGCAAGGAACCAATCTAGCATACATGTCGAAAAGGCTCTGCACTTACATCCGACCATGCGAGGAAACAATCCAGCATACATTTTGAAAAGGCTCTACACTTACATCCAACCATGCAAGGAACCAATCCAGCATACATGTGAAAAAGGATCTACACTTACATCCAACTAGGAAAGGAACCAATCCAGCATACATGTCAAAAGGGATCTGCACCTACATATGACCATTCAAGGAACCAATCCAGCATACATGTCGAAACGGCTCTGCACTTACATCCGACCATGCAGGGAACCAATCCAGTATACATGTCAAAAGGGATCTGCACTTACATCCAAACATGCGAGGAACCAATCCAGCATACATGTCGAAAGGGCTCTGTACTTACATCCGACCATGCGACAAACCAATCCAACATACATGTCAAAAGGGCTCTTCACTTATATCCAACCATGCGAGGAACCAATACAACATACATGTCGAAAGGGCTCTGCACTTACATCTGACCATGGGAGGAACCAATCCACATCCATGTTAGAAGGGATGTCGGACTCATTACTTCCCTTTGGAGGGAACCTCAATATGGAGAACACCAAGCTTCTCCATGAAGTACTCAAACTTCACTCTGGCTAATGGCTTGGTCAACACATCATCTATCTGTTCATCTGTCGCAACATACTGGAGCCTTACTGCTCCTCTCTACACCATATACTTGATATAGTGATATTTGATCTTGTTATGCTTCAACTTGTCATGGAACACCAGGTTCTCAGATAACTTCACACAACTTTGGTTGTCGCAATATATACAAGTAGCATCCAACTGGAGATCAAACAAATCAGACAGTAGCTTCCTCAGCCATTCTACCTCACAACTAGCTAAACAAGCTGTGACATACTATGCTTCAGCTATACTTAGTGCCACACAAGATTGTTTCCTGCTAAACCAAGAGATCGCACCTGATCCCATACTGAAGCACCACCCTGAAGTGCTCTTCCTATCGATGGCACTTCCTTCCCAATCTATATCAACATAACCTTCCAGGTTAATCTTCTGATTCACCTCATACTTGATCCCATAATCAACTGTACCCTTTAGGTACCTCAAAATATGCTTTGCAACAATCAAGTGAACATGTCTAGGATCTTTCAAGAACTGGCTCAATGTGTTCATATCAAAGCAAATATCTGGTATCGTATTCATCAGGTACATCAAGGACCCAATCATCTAATGATACATCGTAGCATCAATCGACTCTAATGAAGCATCACTCAAAAGCTTCAGGTTCAATGCCATAGGTATGGTCATGGCCTTGCAGTCCATCATCCTAAACCTCTTCGGGATCTCTACTGCATACTTCCCTTGTCCTAGGGAGATTCCATCCGCATTTGGCCACACCTCCATGCATAGAAAGAAGTGCATCATACCCAATTCCTTCATTTTATACTCGGCAGCAAGCTTCCTCTTTGTATCAGCAATCAACCCATCTTCATCTATTACAAACAAGTCATCTACATACAGCAGGAGTATCACTAGGTTCCCTTCTTCAACCTTGTAGTAAAGGTTGGAATCTGCTTTACTCTTGGTAAAGCCCAAACTAGCTAGGAATCCATCAATTCTATTGTACCATGTCCTCGGTGCCTATTTCAAATTGTACAGGGATTTATTCAATTTACACACATGAGAATCCCAGTCATGTGTCTCAAAACCGAGTGGCTTCTCCACATACACTTCCTCTTCCACTACACCATTCAAGAAATATGTCTTGACATCCATTTGGTGTATCTTCCATCTCATTACTGCAGCCAGAGCAAGTATCGATCTGATGGAATTGTATCTGGCTACAGGTGAAAAAATTTCTTCATAATCTATCCCTTCTTTCCGGGAGAATCCACGATCCATAAATATTTCTTTATATTTCTCTATGCTACCATCCACAACATGCTTGATCTTGTAGATCCATTTGGAAGTCATGAAAGACTTCCCCTCTGGTCTTGGAACAACATCCTAGACATCATTCTTCATGATCGACTGGTACTCCTCGATCATAGTATCCTTCCATTCTTTCTACTCTTCCGCTTATTCATAGTTGGAAAGCTCTTTATCAATGAAGTCACACAACAGTGCTCATAGCCAGAGAAAGACCTGGTTCTTTTCCTCTCTTTGTGCACTTCTTTTGGAGCCCCATATCTTTCTGCACCTTGGATAGCCTCTCATACCCATGTAGGTCTCCTCTTGTGAGTATTTTTCTCTTCGCATGAATCTGCAGGTTCTAGTGGTTCTTCTATTTCTCAATCTTCATCTTGATTTGCATCGTTCCATTAGAGGAAATTTGGGGTCTAAAATGGGCCTTATAAGAAAAAGTGCCAACAATAAATTTTGTCAGTTTGAATTCAATAACCAATAGAATTTCAATAAAATGAGTCAACCATAATGGTTGAATTGACATATTTGTCATAAAAGAAAACTATTTTTCTTGTTCGTATTTTTGACATATCTCCTTGTGTTTTTACTCAAATTTCAAGCGGGAAAACTCATTGGATGTGGAATTTAATTATGTATCCAACGAGTACCCACACTACATACTTTTGATGGACCTCGCTACCCAAAAAATAAGAAATACCTGAAAAAATGTGATGATGACATCATCATCACGTTTTTTCAGGTATTTATTATTTTTGGGGTAGCGGGGTCCATCAAAAGTATGAAGTGTGGATACGCGTTGGATGCGAAATTAAATTCCACATCCAATGATCTCTCTCTCTTGGAATTTGAGTAAAACCACATGGAGATATGTCGAAAATACAAACAAAAAAATTACTTTTTTTCATTCTTCCTCCAAAATTAATAATTATTTTTTATTATTTTAACTATTATTTTATTATTTTCCTTAGGAGGCCCATTTTAGACCTCAAATTTCCTCTAATTATATTTGTATCTTGAATTCTGGGTACTTTTGTTTCTTCAGAGTCTTCAACTGGTCTCTTTCTAGATTTGTTGTAAGTTGAATCTTCGTCGAATGTTGTCTCTGCTTATGTCGATCTTCTTGAATACTGGGAAATATATTCTATAAGCTTTCGAGCTTTCAGAGTATCCCAAAAATATACCCTTCTTTCCTGAAGGATCTAACTTTTTCCTCTTTTCTTTTGGAATGTGTATGTACACTGGATAACCGAATATTGTAAGATGACTGAATTCTGGTTTCCTCCCTGAGAAGACTTCTTCAGGTGTCTTATTCTCAAGTACTTTATACGGAATACAGTTCTGTACATACATAGTTGTTCTAGTAGCTTCTCCCAATAGATGCATAGGAAGATCTTGATCATGAAGCATTTCCCTTGTAGCTTCCATAATCATTCTATTCTTTCTTTTTCCAACCCCATTCTTTTGTTCTTGATATGGAGTGGTTAACTCCCTCTTAATCCCTGAATCTCTACATAATTATTTGAATTCATTTTATGTGAATTCTCCACCATTGTCTGATCGAAAGGTATTGATTTTATTTTTTGTATGATTCTTGATGAAGGATTTGAACTCTTTGAACTTGATGAATACTTCATCCTTGTTTTTCATGAATTATATCCATGTCTTCCTAGAAAAATAATCAATGAAAGAAACATAGTTTACATACCCCCTTAATGAGCTAGATGACATCGAACCACATACATCAGAGTGAATGATTTCCAAGATTCCTTTTTCTTTGCTTTCACTACTTGGAAATGTCTTCTTTGTGTTCTTTCCTTTTGCACATCCTTTGCAAACTCCTTCATGTTTTGCCTACATTTCTGGAAGTCCTTCAACTACTTTTCTTTTGAGTGGTAGTTCTCTGTAGTCAACATGTGCAAGCCTTCTATTCCAAATTTCATTTGGCTCTACTGAATCATGAACCAAAGCTTTTCCTTGTTGGCCCTTCAATTTGTATAATCCTCCCTCTTGATCTCCAATTACAATTGCATCATCAATAGTCTTTTCCTTTTTTCCACATGAGGACTTGGCCATCTACAAATGCAACCCTCATGCCTTTTGCATCTGTTGTAGCTGCAACTGTTTTCCCAATTTTTTTCAAAATTTTGGACCCTCCTTTTGATTTTATCTTGACTGAATTTGTTTGGATGCCTGAACTCTATTTTTTCTCTGCTACGAATTTTGATTTTGAGGTTGACCTGACGTCAACTATTTTTTCTTTCAACTCAGAAGTTGAATGATCTAAGAACTACAAATGCTCTTGACTATGCAACTTAGCATTTTTTACCGCTGTCGGGAGTATTTTGAACAGTGAATCGGGGCCATAGTTTCCTACACAGTAGCCGTTGTGCAAACTAAATGATGATTGTCTCGATGGAAATTCTGGTTTTTCATCGATGCACTTTTATTTCAATTGTCGTTTTTGGACTTTTGGTGGTTTCATTTTATCATGGTCGCAGAGCCCATAGCTTTACTATTGATGATTCTGTATTCTTATTGGTTCAAACCTTTATGCTTAACTTTGATCTTTTCCCCATCAGAGCCATTTATGACTATTGATCGGAGGGCTAGTCCTTATGATCTCCGTCATTGCAGCTACTTTGTCAACTATCCGCCCGTTGTTAGTGTTTCTAATCACCAACACTGTGGAGATGTTTAGCATTAAAGGGCTCCGACGCCGATTGTCTTAATAGTCTCACGGGACCCGCAGTATGTTCGTTGTCTACCGTTGCAGCTATGAATAGGACTATTCCTCCGTAATCATTAGATTTTTCGATCGCCAATGATATTTCCTGTTTCGAGGAAGCGGTAGTCAATCTATCTTCTATCATTGTGCCTGGGTAATGAACTTTATCGCTGATGATTAGTAGTTTTGAGCTCTGACCATTGGCTTTAGATTTTCCGACCACCGATGTTTTGATGTTGACCGTGGAACTTTTATTCTATCTAAGGAACTTTGAGTCTGTCTAAGGCTTGCCGTTGCGGTTGTGAATGGGACTATCCTGCCGATGTATATAGTGATTCTACCCACCGTTCAGAGTATTGTTTTCGCCCGATCCTTAGTAGTTCTGCTCACTGAGAGGGTTTTTCCCCACCTTTTTGTGTACTTTTACTTTATTTTATGATGCCAAAGTTGTTTCCTGGGTTTTTGGTCGAGTCTCAGTCTCTCCAAGATGAAGCACGGTTTAGGGTTTAGATGGGCGGTTACTTTGTTGTGATTCATGTTTTCTTCGGTGGATTTCGAGTTAGTCCATATGCAGCCTTGCTTGAGTTAAAGAGTCTGTCTTTCGGGCTTGTGATTTTAGGATATGAACTCACTGGATTTTTCTTTGCATTATCATGTATTAAAGTTCATTTTACAGGATGTATGTTTTGATACAATTTGTGTACTTTGTCAAATGATAAATGGTCTAAGAACAGTTTTTGTTTATGACAGGATGATTTGCTACTGTAAAGAGGATATGTCTAAAAGGGAAGTAACAAGGAAGGAAGTGGCTTAAGAAATGAAGAAAGAAAAGAAGTAAGGGTCTAAGATCTCAACAGATTGACAGCAGTAGGGTCCCAAGCTTGGGAAAAGTTAATCGGTTACCAAGCTAGTCCTTTTTTATAAAAGTGCTCTTAAGATATTATTCTAAAATGTAACGTATTGTATAAATCATGAGCACTCACAAAGGAAAAAATTGTGAGACTAAACGGTTGGGGGAACCGAAAGGTCACTCAGTGGGGAAACCCAAAGGTTTTGCTATTTTTGTATAAATATAGGAAAGTTAGAGGAAATAAGGGACTTTTTCCCAGTTAGATTTGTGAAGACATATTGTAAGAAGAACTATTTCCTTTTGCAATAGAGAATTACAATTTCCCTGTTGGAGAAAGCTTGCTGGAATGTTCAAATGTTGTGCTATGGATTTGTTGAAGAGGAACTATTTCATTTTCATCTTTGTGTCCATTAATTGTGAGATAGTTCTAACTATTTGAACCTATGTTCTTGTATGAATGTTCTCTGGTTTATTTTATGAAAATTTCCACTATGAGTAATGAATGTTGTTCATAAACAATTGGCTATCTGGTTGTTCAAATATCTTTAAATGTTCATGTGTTTTGAAAGAAGTATCATCTATCTGTGATTTTTTATAATGCATGTACAAAATACATTACTCATTAATAAATGATAATCTTTCTCCCTAGGGATAGGTTAGGTAGTTAGTTTTAATTTCTTGCTATATGTGATTTAGATGCGAGAAAGTTTAAGACAAAAGGTAAGAACCTACGCATCACATTGTGACCGCTCCTTGTATTCTCTATCAATATTCATTTTAGATAGGCACTTGCATGTCATACTTTAAACTAAAATCACAAAAATATACACGGTGGACCGGGCCGCAACCGGTAAAACCTTTTATTTTTGTTACTTGTCCTATAGTAGCCAGACCGAAAACCGGATGGATTCCCTACACCAAACAGTCACAGGCTAGTTGGGAACGTTGACTGGGGAGAATCCCTTGCTATTGTTTCCTACAAATTTCTAGGCCTCAACAGTTTCTGGTGCTAGAAGAATGGCCACCAATGCATGGCTGGCCGAGGAAATCGATTTCCTTGAAATAACTCCGCCAGCGATAGTTTTGAAAGCAGTCTATTTCCTGATCCAAATACTGAAGAGAATAGAGAACATTTGTTTGCTGTGGACAACCAAGTAGTAAATGATCTGAGAAGACACACACGGGCTTATCTAAATTGTATTGGAGGATTACCCATTATCCTTGATTTACCTCGAAGAGAATACAGGAAGAAAGACCGTCCCATCTTGGAATATTCAGTGTTGGTTGGAGATTTGGAAGAGTTAGTAGAAGTAGCATTACAGGAGGTTGTTCAACCTTTGAATCAAGTAGGCACAAACACACCTTACTGTTCTCCCGCGCGTACTCCTGTTCCTTCACCTCCTCACTCTCCACCCAGACTCATGGCAGGTGTAAATGAAAAACAACCGCTTAACCCACCAAATCCACTGTCGGCTTGGAAATTCAGGTCACCCTTGAACTTAACACCTCCGTTGCACGACTTACCTCAAGATTTTGAGAAGATGCTGCCTAAGTTTGATCCAAATGAGAAAATATTAGTGGATGACCATTTACAAAGTTTTTACTTGGTAATAGAAGGATTGAGGGATAGGGAACATGAGGATGTCGTTCGCAGACTTTTTCTGCATACCCTTAAAGAAGCAGCAGCATTATGGTATTTTGGTTTTCCTTCCAACTCTATCCCAGACTGGGATACCTTTGAAAGGATTTTTAGAAGTAAATATGCAACCCCAAAAACTCATGCGGCTCTCATGAAAGGGCTGTGCACCTTAAAGAAAGAAAGAAAAGAGAAGGTCCATAGTTTCACCCAAAGATTTGTAGCTTATCTTAAAAAAAAATTCTGAAACTGACAAACCCTCAGATAAAGTTCTGATTGAGTATTATACTTCAGCTCTAGGACCCGAGTTGGCTATGTTTTCCAAAATGAAAGCCAAACCAATGCTAGCAGAGACTTATGAAGAATCTAAAATGGTGGAGGCTGACAAAGAAAGCATCGAAGATTGTCTTGAGCAGTCTGGAGAAAAAATGGTTGGGAGGAAATCTTTGTTATTTACTAAGTCTAAAGAGGAGCAGTCACCAAACTTCAAAGGAATGGAAAAGATGATGCAAAATCTCTCTAACAGAATAATAGACTTGGTAAAGGAAAAGGAAGCCCAAAATTTTTATAAGCCTTATTACAAGAAAAGGGAAGATAACAATCAATCCCAACCCCCTCTGCAAGGCCCTTCATCTATGAACTTAACGGAGGTAGGGATGGATAACTTTTGCACTTTTCACCAACAACCCCATTCTGAAAATAATTGTCCTCAATGGATAAATTCGATGAATTTGGTTATGAATCAGCTGTTAGATTCCCAATTAACCGAGGATAATGGTGATCAAGGGAAACACAACAATAAATCAACAGAAAAACAGGAGGACGAGGCCATCGTTTTATGGGATTGCATATTTTTTTTTGATGCATAGGAAGAAAAGGATCTGAGATATGAAAATATCTTGGAAACAAATATAACAACAAGAAGTCAGAGGTTGATTAAGGAAAACAGTCTTGTGCTCCCAAATATCAAGAGACTTCAAAAGAATGTTAAGAAATTTCAAAAAACCACCACAGCTAATAAAATTCTAGAATTTACCATCACCAGTCAAAATCCTAGACAGATCAACATGCCTACTAAGCCCATTGAAGAAAAGATAAATAATTTTAAAATGAATCTCACAGAGCATAAGATGGATTATGACATTGTGGAGGATATCAAAAAGGTAAGGGAAAATATCTCATTATTCGAGATGTGCAATGTGCTGTAGCAAAAAGAAAAGTTATTGAAAGCACTTGAAATATCAGAGGAAAATCTCCCCACCAACAATCGGCCCCAAGAAGAAGAAATTGGTGAAGCAAGTGTGGGAGGTAATCCTAAATGCAAGACTCCACCTTTCCTCCTTACTTTTGAAATTTTCAACCATAACGTGCATAACTGCCTAGTATACTCGGGGGCATCTATCAACGTTATACCACTGTCAGTTTGCAAAAAGATAAATGGGAAACCAAAACCATCTACCTGGAGGTTTATTCAGTTGGATAGAACAAATGTGAAGGTAATCAGGGAAATGGAGGATGTTCTCATTCGCTTATCTTCAAATGATAAGGTATGTCAATTCATTGATGTCGTGGTGGATGACATACCAGAGGCTTATGGACTTGTTTTGAGTAGAGATTGGTCGGAAAAGATGAGTGGATATTTTGACTTAAGCTGGTCGATCTGTGGCTACCTTATAAAGGAATCCCAAATCAAATTAAAGTTTTAAGGGAGCCGCACATGAAACACAATGTTACTCAGTTCAAAGAAAAAAATGAACCAGTGAATTCTATTTTGGGAAATTACTTTGTTGAACTAGAACTAGGAAATTATCAAGTGGAAGAAGCCAGTGATACGTCAGACGCTCAGCCTGATCTCCTTTGGTTCTCACAGGCTGATGAAATCAATTGTAAAATAGTAGATTTAACTGTAGATGTAGGTATTGATTCACGCACAGTAGTGGTAAGCGGTTTTTGGATGCTTTTATTTGATGGTTCTAAAACTTTGGAGGGGTCAGGAGCCAGCTGTGTCCTGATTGATCCCAAGGAAAATAAACATTTTCTTTCATGTAGTTTAGAGTTTGAATGCACCAATAACACAGCTGAATATGAAGCACTAGTTCAAGGACTAAGAAAAGCAATTGAATTAAAGGTAAAAAATCTAAAAGTGTTTGGGGATTCTGAAATAATTGTAAAATAAATTTGAAATTAAATACATTGCATTTCTCCTCATTTAAAAGCTTATCAAAATGAAACATGGGATTTGCTTAAATATTTTCATGCATTTAACATTGTATCGATTCCTAGAATTAAGAATGCAACAGCTGACTTATTGGACACCTTAGCTGCGAGGCTTGTGCCCTCTAATAATTGGTGTTCTGTTGAATTGATTTTCAGGACTTCAGTTCTAGATATGATCACCAATCTGCGAGTGTTTGATGATTATCAGCAGATTCTAGAATTCCTGACAAATGACGAAACCTTCAAAGGGGCGATTATTGATGATGAAGAACATCAAGCTGAGCTAAAATTCGATAATTTTATTCCTAAAGGAGTCAGGACTTTGGAGCGAATGTTTGATTTGAATGAGAAATTTAGAAGGTCAATGAATGTGAACACTCATAGCTTGTCTCTACAGTTCAAGTTGATTAATTTGGGGACTGAAATTGAGCCTAAATATGTGAATTTGGGAAAGTGTTGCTCCCCAGGTGAAAGGAATAAGTTCATCAATTTGTTCAAACAATACAAAGATGTTTTTTCCTAGATGTATGAAGATCTAAAGACACATGACACCAATATTATTCAACATGTTATCCCCATCAGATCTGGAATCAAACCTTATCAGCAGCCTTTAAGGAAAATGCATCCAAAATTAGAACCTTTGATTCAGAAAGAAGTAAAGAAGCTGTTGGATGCTAGAATTATATTCAAGGTTAGACACTCGGAATGGGTTTAAAATTTGGTACCGGTAAGGAAGAAATCCGGAGAAATTAGACTATGTGTCGATTTCAGAAATTTAAATCGTGCTTCAGATAAAGATAATTTTCCTATCCCACCCATGGAACAGATATTGCAAATGGTTTCAGGTTCTGAATTATTCTTTTTATTAGATGGATTCTCTGGATACAGACTTAAAACTACATTTAGAACCAAATGGGGAACTTTTGCTTACAGAAGGATGCCCTTTGGACTCATAAACGCTGGAGCTACTTTCCAGAGGGCTATGGACATAGCTTTCCATGGTCTGATTGGTTGCAGTGCTGTAGTATACCTTGATGACATCATGATATTCTCAAAGAAAAGAGAGGAACACGTGTTTGATCTAAAACAAATTTTTGAACGCTGCCGAAAATATGGTATCTCGCTAAACCCCAAGAAGTGCGTGTTTGTCGTTACCGAAGGTAAGTTGTTGGGTCACTTGGTTTCTAAGAAAGGGATCTCCATAGACATAGAGAGGATAAAATCTATCGAACAGATTCCCTTACCCCATAATAAAAAGGGCATGCAATCATTTATGGGAACAATAAATTTCATGCAAATATTTGTGCCAGATTTCGCTCAAATTGTTAAACCTTTGCAACAAATGGTAAAACAAAGTGTACAATTCAAGTGGACTGATGTTGAGAAGAATGCATTCAGTAAAATAAAGACAGCAGTTGTGCATGCACCCTCCCTCAAGAGTCCAGATTTTGAGAAAGATTTTTATTTTGTACACTTTCGCATCTGACGATTCACTAGCAGTGGTGCTTACCCAGAAGGAAGATGGGGGAGATGAGTTCCCCATATCATTTATGAGAATTGGTCTGCAAGGGACCGAATTGAATTACCCAGCTGTGGCTAAACAAGCTTACGTAGTGTTCAAAGCGGTAAAACAATTCAGACCATATATACTTAAGAACCAGACAAAGGTAATAGTTCCACACCCAGCCATGAGGTCTCTTTTCGTGCAAAAAGAATTAGGAGAAAGAAGAGGCAACTGTGTAACAGCTCTATAGGAGTATGACCTCGAATTCAAGCTAGCCTCCATAGTTAAAGGGCAAGGATTGTGCAAACTGATGAATGAAAGTAAATAAAATGAAGAACATGACTGGGAAGACGAAGCTGAGTTACGTTTGATGGATGTCTGTCCTCTTTTCACAGCTCCAGACTCCTAGTATCGAGACCTTGTGCATTACCTTCAAGCGGGATTGTTACCGGAACATTGGAATTCTAAGCAAAGAAGAGCACTACATCTTAAATCAGCCTCATATCAGATTATTGAAGGAATATTATTCAGAAAGAATTATGATGGAGTTCTTCTTAGATGCTTAGAGAAAGAAGATGAGAAGAAGATCATGATAGATTTACATGATGGGCCTACTAGAGGACATTTCTCCGGAGATACTAGAGCTCATAAAATTCTTAAATCCGGATACTATTGGCCCACACTATTCAAAGATGCACACGGCCATGTCAGAAAGTGCGACATTTGTCAAAGGTATGGTGGAAGACAAGTCAGAGCAGCAGGACCATTAAAGCCTGTGATGGTGATAGAACCTTTTGAGTAGTGGGGGATGGACATCATTGGAGAGATAAAGCCAAATTCCTCCCTGCAACACAAGTATATTCTGACGGCAACCGATTAGTTCACTCATTGGGTCGAAGCCATTCCGTTGCGTAAAGTGAATGAAGATGAGGTCATGGACTTCTTGCAAGATCATATTATAACCAAGTTTGGAGTTCCAATATCTTTAGTTTTCGATAATTCTACTTATTTTTCCTCTATTATATTAACTACATTTGCTCATGAGAAAGGAATTAAGTTGCATTACTCTGCAAATTAATATCCGCAAGGAAATGGTTTAGTTGAATCTTCGAACAAGAATCTGATTAGAATCTTAAAGAAGACTGTGATAGAAAACTAGAGAAGTTGGCATTCAACATTACCAAATGCTCTTTGGGCGGATAGGGGCACCCCCAAAACTTTGTTAGGTGTGTCCCCATATACCCTTGTTTATGGAAAAGAGGCCATTCTACCCCCCAATATCATGCTACCTTCTTCCATAATCGCTCAAGAATCCATAGGATCAGATAATGAAGTCTTGCAAATGAGGATACATACTCTTTTGAAGGCAGAAGAGTCTAGATCCAGGGCTAGAGAACATTTTAAACAACAACAAGAGGTAGTAAAGAGGTGGTTTGATAAGCACAAAGCTGGAACAAAAGAATTTGAGGTGGGAGATTTGGTTCTCAAGTGGGATCACCCTCATGATGAGAAAGGAAAACACATGAAATTCCAAAAACTATGGGTAGGCCCTTTCCAGATTGTGGCAAAGCTTGGCCCCTCAACCTATAAGTTACAGGATTTACAGGGATGGGAAGAGAACTTACCAGTAAATGGTTTAGTTCTTAAACATTATTTTTCTTGATTTTCTTTTGTTTTGTTCCGTTTTGTACATAAACAAACTGATTTGATTGTCTATTTTGATTTATTTTATTTCTGTTTTGCTTTAGTTTAGATTTTGATTGATGTCAATAAAAGAAGCAAACTTTTTGTTGCATGGAGAGCATCATAATTATGGATTAACTAAATTCCTTGAGTATAAGACTATGCACTATTGTTTTATCTGAAAGAATTTCTTCTAGTTTAGCAGTTTTTCCTAAATGGCTATGAACACATTGAAGTCCTACTTAATCCTTGTAAAATAACTCGGGATCAAAAGGTCTGGAATACTATTTCGAGGCTCCATCCATCTCACATTTAAAAATTTCTTAGGGGGTGACAGCAAAAGACCCATGGAAAGGAAGCAAGGTAAGCAGTATATTATATATAAATAATCCCATGCCAAGAATTGAAATCCAAAAGGCAAATAAGAGTAAAAAATATCCTAAGAAAGCTATATGTATCAAAACGAAGTACTGAACCATATACGTACAAAATTGCCAAAGCTCTTCTCCATCCGTGAGCTGAAAATTAAATACATCTCTCACACAAAAGGACACTATGGATAGAGGAGCCTGAATAAAAATTCAGAAAGAAAGGCATGCAGGAGGACTCAAAAGAAAGGACAAAAGTCCAAAAGCACAAAAAGTGCAAAATGGCATGGGAATGAGGAACAGATGAATATTTTTGTTTACCATATGTTACAATCCTATGGTGTCCAAGATGGAAGCTACCTGAAGGCAGAGGTAAAAAAAAATGAAACTCACATTCCTGGCCTCAAAAGAGTTATCTTGACTTTGAGATATTGGTTCCCATTTTCCTAAATTGGACTATCATCAATGATTAAAAGTACATATATTTTCCATTTGGGAGATCGAAACATCTAGAAAAATTCAACATGTTGGTTTTATTGTCAAACAGTCTGTTACTTAAGGAAGAAATTGTTTAGAGATCTGGGTTCACTAGGTAATCGCCAATTGTTGCAGCTGCAACTGTTTTCCCAATTTTTTTCAAAATTTTGGACCCTCCTTTTGATTTTATCTTGACTGAATTTGTTTGGATGCCTGAACTCTGTTTTTTCTCTGCTATGAATTTTGATTTTGAGGTTGACCTAACGTCAACTGTTTTTTCTTTCATCTTGGAAGTTGAATGATCTAAGAACTGCAAATGCTCTTGACTATGGAACTTAGCATTTTTTACCGCTATCGGGAGTATTTTGAATAGTGAATCGGGGCCATAGTTCCCTACACGGCCGCCGTTGCGCAAACTAAATGATGATTGTCCCGATGGAAAGTCTGGTTTTTCACCGATGCACTTTTATTTCAATTGTCTTTTTTGGACTGTTGGCGGTTTCATTTTATCATGGTCGCGGAGCCCATAGCTTTACTATTGACGATTCTGCATTCTTATTGGTTCAAACCTTTATTCTTAACTTTGATCTTTTCTCCATCGAAGTTGTTTATGACTATTGATTGGAGGGCTAGTCCTTATGATCTCCGTCGTTGTTGTTGCTTTGTCAACTATCCGTTCGTTGTTAGTGTTTCTAATCACCAACACTGTGGAGACATTTAGCGTTAAAGGGATCCGAAGCTGATTGACTTAATAGTCTCGTGGGACCTGTAGTTTGTTTATTGTCCACCATTGTCGCTATGAATATGACTATTCCTCTGTAAATATTAGAGTTTCTGATTGCCAGTGATATTTCCTGTTTCGAGGAAGCAGTAGTCAATCTATCTTCCATCGTTGCGGCTACATAATGAACTTTATCGCCGATGATTAGTAGTTTTGAGCTCCAACCGTTGGCTTTAGATTTGTCGGCTGCCGATGTTTTTATTTTGACCATGGAACTTTTAGTCTGTCTAAGGCCCACCTTTGCGGTTGTGAATGGGACTATCCTGCCGATGTATATAATGATTCCACCCACTGTTGAGAATATTGTTTTTGCCCGATGCTTAATTAGTTATGCTCGCCGAGAGAGTTTTTCCCCACCCTTTTGTGTACTTTTACTTTATTTTATGATGTCGGAGTTGTTTCATGGGTTTTTGGTCGAGCCTAAGTCTCTCCAAGATGAAGCATGGTTTAGGGTTCAAATGGGCGGTTACTTCGCTGTGATTCATGTTTTCTTCAGTGTATTTCAAGTTAGTCCATATGCGACCTCACTTGAGTTAAAGAATCTATCTTTCGGGCTTGTGATTTTAGGATATGAACTCGCAGGATTTTTCTTTGCATTGTGATGCATTAAAGTTCATTTTATAGGATGTATGTTTTGATACAGTTTGTGTACTTTGTCAAACGATAAATGGTCTAAGAATAGTTTGTGTTTATGATAGGATGATTTGATACTATAAAGAGGATATGTCTAAAAGGGAAGCAGTAAGGAAGGAAGTGGCTTAAGAAATGAAGAAAGAGAAGAAGGAAGTAAGGGTCTGAGATCTCAACAAATCGACAACAGTAGGGGCCTAGGCTTGGGAAAAGTTAATCAATTACCAAGCTGGTCCTTTTTTATAAAAGTGCTCTTAATATCTTATTCTGAAATGTAATGTATTGTATAAATCATGAGCACTCATAAAGGAAAAAATTGTGAGACTAAATGGTTGGGGGAACCCAAAGGTCACCCGGTGGGGCAACCCAAAGGTTTTGTTGTTTTTGTATAAATATAGGAAATTTAGAGGAAATAAGGAACTTTTTCCCAGTTAGATTTGTGAAGACATATTGTAAGAAGAACTATTTCCTTTTGCAATAGAGAATTACAATTTTCCTGTTGGAGAAAGCTTGGTGGAATGTTCAAATGTTGTGCTATGGATTTGTTGAAGAGGAACTATTTCGTTTCCAGCTTTGTGTCCATTAACTGTGAGATCATTCTAACTCTTTGAACCTATGTAATTGTATGAATGTTCTCTGTTTTATTTTATGAAAATTTCCACTATGAGTAATGAATGTTGTTCATAAAAAATTGGCTATCAGGTTGTTCAAATATCTTTAAATGTTCGTGTGTTTTGAAAGAAGTATCAACTATCTGTGATTTTTTATAATGCATGTACAAAATACATTATTCATTAATAAATGATAATCTTGCTCCCTAGGGATAGGTTAGGTATTTAGTTTTAATTTCTTGCTGTATGTGATTTAGATGCGAGAGAGTTTAAGACGAAAGGTAAGAACCTGCGCATCACATTGTGACCGCTCCTCATATTCTCTATCAATCTGCATTTTAGATAGGCACTTGCATGCCATACTTAAAACTAAAAACACAAAAATATACACGGTGGACTGGGCCGCAACCGATAAAACCTTTTATTTTTGTTACTTGACCTACGGTAGCTGGACCACAAACTGAACGAATTCCCTACACCAAACAGTCACGGGCTATTTAGGAACGTTGACTTGGGAGCATCCCTTGCTGTTGTTTCCTGCAAATTTCTAGGCCTCAATGGCATCCAAACCAATATGGAGAGAATATTCTTCTTTAGTCCTGGTACAAACAAAACATCCTTCATTTTCATAGGCTTTCCATAGTCTATCTTGTAGGAGGATTCACCACTACCTTTCATGGGATATTGGTAGTCATCCCCAAGTTTTACCTTATGGGGTGAATTATGTTTGAATAGTTTCATAAAATATTCCTTGAATCCAGTCATGTGCTTGGAATCCCCACTGTCAATAATCCAATCTTTGCTTCCATGTGTGATAGTTCCCGTGAGGGCGGAGATCAGAACATATTCTTCATCACTTGAAGAGTCTTCACTTTCTTGTTTGACTCTTTTCCTGGGACGACCATCATCCTGTGCATTGTGAGCATGATGTTTTCTTTTGTGGTTCTTCTTCTTTTTAGAACTATTCTTATTCATAGGACAATTTCTAGCAAAGTGTCCTCTTTCATCACATGTATAGCATCTGATTTTGGATAGATCCTTGTTTGATCTTACATAGTTATCTTTATAATGAGAATGCTTACCTTGGTGATGATGATTGTCCCTTCTCCTTTTCGTACTACGAGAGCTTGATCTTCATTTCCCATCTTTTCTTCTCGAGCTACTATTCGAGCTTCTTCTTGTGAGCATTCTTCCCACAACCTACTGAACTCGATTAGCTTCTTTCTAGCATAGATTCCTTGGATGAAACAATCCCATGACCTAGGGAGACCATTTAAGGTGTTCATCACAATGTCTGCATTCTCCACTTCTTCATCCACTGCTTCAAGTTGTTCTTTGGTCTAGGAGACCCTTGTAAAATATGACTATATGGTCTCCTCATTCTGGATCTTTACATTCTTCAACTAGTTCCTTAAAGTCATCTTTTGGTTTATGTTCCTTCCTTCAAATAGTTTGGTCAAGGCATCAAACATAGCTTTAGGTGTCTTTAGGGAAAACACCTGTGGTATGAGGTGATCCTTGATTGAATCAGCAATAATCCTCATATCCATGACCAATTTCTTCTTGTGTAAGACATTAGCCTCATCTCCCTCTAGAACTGGAACCTCTTTAGTGATGTAAGAGTCCAACTCATTTTCTTCGAGGACCAGGGAGATCCTATAATTCTAGGCTCGGAAGTTATCAACTCCCTTGGTATTTTCATTAAGCTTGGTATGATGAGACATCTTAACAGAGAACCTCAAATGGAAATTCAAAATATTTAGATCTTACCAGGTTAAGATGTCGAAACTGGATCTGGAGCTGAATTTCTACAGAGTTGGTTCTCTGGTTCACAAGCAGATTAGTGTTTGACTTTCCTGGAGTTCTACACAACCAAAAACTTTTATCTTCATATTTAAACTTTGGTTTTTGGGAGGATATCAATCCAGTCTTGGACTCATTCAAAAAATCCACTTCTATGGAAAGCCCTAATTTTCGGCAGTAGTGTAGGGTCAAAAACTGAAAATGCTCAGAATTAGATTCTGGTTTGACAGAAAGATGCAACATAGAGAGGAGAGTCAGCCCAACCTCCTTTGGCTGAAAATATGCGGAGAGAGATCCAAAAAGTTGGAATCCCTAGCTTCAGCAGCTGCACAGTGTCTTCTTCTCAGGTTAGCTTTGATACCATGTTAGATTTTTAACATCTAAGCTAGTATTATCTTAGGATCTTTAACTGACAGAATAACAAGCACAACAATTAAACATAAGAGACAACAAACACAAAGATTTTCCTCAGGGAAACCATAAAGGAGAAAACCCCACAACTTCCTTAGAGATAGAATCAGCACCAAAAGTAAAACCCAAAAACAATAAGATGATCTCCCAACAGCAGTAGTCTCTCTCTCTCTCTTGTCCCAGCTTCTTCTTTCTCTCTTAGTTATGCACTACAACTGAGTGTGAGTGAATGTGTGATAAATAGAGAGGCTCACTCTCTATTTATTGTATAAATATACACTCTTGATATTCTAATAAATATACATTAGAGTACCAAAAATAAATTAGTTTGACTATATTGTGTTCTTACTCATGAGGATATGTAAGCCAATATCCAATTCTATGTTGTGAAATGCTAGTATGACTGAGATAGTAGATGATGATGTATAGACATGCAATCTAGTGGAAGACGTGTTTGAGCTATGTTTAAACTTGAACATCAAATGAATTATAGAGGGAAAAGTCACTTGACATTTAGAAAAATGCTTAATACAAGTGGCTATAATTTAGAAAAATGTTTACAATTTTTTATAGAAAGTATATATATATATTTTTTGAATATTATGATAAACAATATTTGTAGCATCTTAAAAATAAAGAATACAACTTTATTTTTTATATGTATAGTTGGTTCTCTTTATTTACGTAAAATGTCTTTTTTATGTTTAAAATAATAGCAATACCAATAACAACACAAGATTTACCCTTAAAAACCAACAACCAATAATATATTTATTTATTGGTCCTTTGGGGAACGATGCTAAGGCTACCAAGAGCATCTATAATGCTCACTTTGGCACATTACAATGGGAGATTACAAGTTATTTAAAATAAAATAAAAAACATTTGGATATATGTTTCAAATCTTAGCACATGTTTTTAAATTCGAATTTATTCTTGAAAGCTAGGTTTTAGAATTTTATGAGTTATTTTACTCATTAAATTTTCTTAATATTCATTATTAGTTTTAAAGAATGGTAAATTGTTTTTTTTTAAATTTTAATTTATTCTTTTGGAAGGTAGATTTTAGAATTTTATATGAGTTATTTTTCTCATTAACTACTCTTAATATTCATTATCAATTTTAAACAAAGTTAAGTAAAATAATTTTTGGGAGATATTTTGATTATATGATTATTAATATTACAAGTGAAAAAAATATATATTAGATTTAAAAAAAAATTTAATAGACTCATAAGCAAATGAAAAATCATTTTCAAATAAAACTTTATTGTAAATTCCCAAGGAAAAAGTTTAACACTAGTTAATGTGTTCCATTAGTTAGTGTTGTCCATTTCAGAATCTATAATGAGTTGTTAAAAACACTTTCTGAAAAAATCACATATACATAACAAACTTGAATTCTTGAAAATTTAGTTTAGCGAGGGTGTAACCATTTCCAATGACATCATAATAAAACCATTTTATTAAAAACAATATTTTTTTTCAATAGATAAATTTTTTTTAAATTTAAATATTTTCAAAAAGTAGGTACTTAAGACCATTATTCATAATAGAATAATTAAGGAAAATGTTTATTCACCATTCACCATTCCACATCAGGCTTAAATGTTGGTTGTATCTGTCGGGCTTCTAGTTTGTTCCAGTCAATTGATTTGAACCAGTTGTGTCCTTTGATCTCATCACTCCCACTTGCTCCACTGCCTAGGCACTTTCTTGGATCCATCTGCAGCAGCTGCACATCTCAAGAAGGCAATACAATCAAACACTTTCAACAACTTATATAATTCTATACACTAGTGAAGAAGTAACATACACCTTTATAATCAGACACTTTATTGTTAAAATTCATTGTTAATTCTGGTTTCTAACCTAGACCTTTGGGTTCAAAACTCATTCGGTTTATTGAAGGATGCGCAGCACTTCACTGTGTCTTATCGCTCATGCACCCAAGAATCATAACTGCTGAAGAAAATTAACCAATTCAACTACTAAATATGTCTATCGACTACCTTCCCCTCCAAGAACGCCAAAATGTGGGGAACTCTATATACCAATTAATTTCTTCACAAGCAGAGTGTTCAATATTTAATTGTCAACCCAAGGAAGTATGATTATTTCAATGGAAATTATTAAAGTATATACATAAACATTTTTGGTAGTTGGAAAATAAAATGAAAATAACTAAATTCTAATCATTGCTAAGCCAACTCAACTCCCTATTAAGAATCAAATAAAATTACAAATGTAGGAATTAAAAAGAACTTTTGTTTCCTACCATATCAACTTGAAGGTTTATAATCTAAAGATAAATCAACCTAAAATTACTCTTGCAGAAAATGGAAGTCTATATTACCAAATCAGAACAATTACTAATTATCAATCAAGCAGCAAATTCATCAAAGAAAATGACCTATCTAATATGTAAAACTCTAGGAGAGATAAATAACACACCACACATGAGCTGAGCGAGTTTTTAACAACTATCAACACACTTCTGCAAAAAAGGAAGAATTAACTACATAGTTGTAACACCCCAATTTTGACCCCATTTGCATTAAATGTATATGATGAAAATATTGTAATTAATCATGGTGTGGATCTAAAGGAAAAATCCCCACCATTGATTTAGCGTTTTATGTTTCAGCGATTAAAATCGATACCCATGGTATTTTGTGCTAGCGGACACATTATAATTTTTGAAATCATGTAAATATGCAATTTAATTAAAAAACCACAACCAGCTATGTCAACGCAACAAATAATGAGATGGGGGCATGATTTCCTAAGGGTAGGGGGGGATGCTTAACATTGACCCATTGGGGAAAATCCATGTGTCAAAAGGAAAACCCATCAAAACGGTCAACTACCTATTTCTTGTCTTTTTCTTTTATTTCTGCTAGAATTTGGTTGAGGTAGTTATTGCATGGGAATGGGAAGAGTATGGGAAAAAAATTTGAATTGGGAAGAGCACCCATTTTTGAAAAAACATGTTTTGACTTCATGGGTAAGAAAAGACCCAAAAACGTATGCCCATTCCCTCATGCATTCAAGTTTTCTTCTTCCCTCACGTTTGGGGAGCAACGAGACATTTTTTGGTCATGTAGCTTTCATTCATAGGGAGGTCTCACATAGGTGAAGCTTCCAGGTTTTTTATCCTTCATGTTTTCAGTTTTTTCCTCATGGTGCATGCCCAGGAAATCCGTTTTAGTGTTATGGAGTGATTGGCTAGCAAAGAATTACAATTCTGTGAACTTTGTATCTTGTTGTGTGTGCATATTTTGCCTTGGTATTAACTGGTTTGGGGGGGGATCTAGGTCTGACTAGCTTGATAAACCTAGAGTGAGAAGGAACCTCATAGACAGATCTAGGGTGATGGTTTTATTCTTTGCACACCCTAAACAACACTAGAATAGGAAGGCATATCCTGAGGGACTGTGTAGAATAGAATGGGATGCTTCATTGTGTTGGGTGTGTAGATGTTTTAGAATTCAAGATAGATTTCGTTTAGGTGTTCATAGCTCTAAGGTTGAGCTGACCAGCTAAGCAGTCATCCTTTCTAGCTCCTTTGCAGCCTGATAAACCCAACTATGTTGGCTTGGCTTAGTTTTTATTGTATCCAGGGCTATGTGTGAGTTTTCTAGTGTTCCTTATTCCTTGTGGGAATCATGCCCAGCATGGGGGTGGCAGTGCTGCTGAGAGTTTGATGAGCGCAGTGGCCTATGGTTGGGTGGAATGTTGCAATGACGTATCTAGTTGCAGAACAAGCTACTTCAAAGATAATTATCATTGCCTATGTTAATCTATGCATTTGTATTTTCTTAATGAAATATGATTAACATGCCTGATGTGTCGAATTGATGAATTGCTTCCATTGTATAATTGCAATTGTATGCATCTGTGTATGTGTTCTTTCAATGCACTTTTAAATTACGTTATGGCGCTTAGATTTACTAGATTGGTGATGACTTGAATGACCAAATCTACCCAAGACTTTTGTTAGCAGGTTGAATTTCCTGACAGAAATATTCCTTCCGTGACTCTCCTTTCTGCAACTCATGGGATGAGGGATGCAGGATGCAGAATCGTCCTTCTGTAAATTCTATTCCCCATAGATCTCCTTCTACAACTCTACTTTTCTCAAATTATAGCATGCAGTATGTGGGATGTGGATTCACAATCTCTATTTCCGCAACTAATCATATCCGCAATGGTATATTCTGCATGCAGGATGCGGGATGTGAGATCAGAATTTCCATATTTCCTCGATTCCGCAAACTCGAGCTTTCCGCACCGTTGATTCTTGTAGGTTGTTTCTCATTCATTGATCTCTTTCCAGATGCAGAACAAATTGTGTCCGTCGATTTTCGTCGCGATATTTCTTCGTCGTTTGATCTCCTCTGAGATATTTCATCATAGATCGTCGGATTTATCACTAACAGGATAAATTTCTCTACTATTGGTAAGTTAGAGAATTTATGCATAGACTTGAATAGAATGAACTTCAAGCTAGATGCTCCTACATCAATTAGATACTGGTAATGATCATGTTCCCTCTTTGGTGGACAGGAGGGGATGTGATAGTGTGGTATCAGAGCTCATGTTGCAGCTTTAGGCCTGAAAGGGGCCATGAGAAGTCCACCTCTGTGTTCAGAGAAATTCAATAGGTTTTCAGCAGGGATTGTAGGGGCCAGAAAGTTGGAAAAATGGAAATGAAGCTATGCGCCAGAGTGGGCGAAATCAAAGGATTACACAAAAGAACGAGGCCACTACCATCGACCTACCCTGCAGTGGTAGATGCTTGAAATACTTCTTTGGATTTTGGACATGAGGGTAAACCTTTAGTATCATTCTCCAATTCGCATAGCCCACACACTTCCACCTTATCAAGTGGAAATTCTCTCACCGGGTGTTTCTTCGTGCACTTAGGGAATAACACTCCAAGTACTAGATCTTCATCCACTTGTTTTTGTTTTTGTTTTAAAATTATCAGGGAGGTTTCCAATACTTTATAAATTAGCTACTCCGTTGGTTTACTTCTGTGCTTGTGAGAAAACGTCCCTAACCCTTAATGTGTTGGTTAGAGAAGACCCTCTAGAGTGTCATCGACAAAATTCCATAATATGAACAAAAGGTTCTTTGGAGATGTCTCCCTTTGCTAACAGATTAAGCATGTCCAAATAGTATTATCTTATTCCTCACAACATAATGATCTTGAGGAGATCCCTTCAAATAGTGGTTTGGCCTAACCTTTTCACATCTTACAGAAGTCTTTCCACAAAATCCTCCAAACTTTCATAGTCTTTTTGCACTATCTTAAATAACTCTTCTCTATTATCCTTGGTTCTATAATATTCTTATTATTTCCTGAGAAATGCCTGTTTCATCTGATCCAACGTTTCAACCATTTTTCCACCCAAACTCATAAACCATCGTAAGGAATTATCATTTAGAGTTGGACGAAATAATTTTAGTTTCTGCTGGCTCGAGGTATAGTTATGACTTCGACAGAGAATGTCGAACTCAAAGAGGAATTCATTTGGATCCTCTGTGGACTTCCCATGAAAGTGAGGTAACACTAAAGGTTAAATATTCTTCATATGTGATTGTCAATATGTTTATCGAATAGGGAACTAAACTATGGAAAGTGTCTCCTCATGTTGGAAGTTCCATTATCATCTTGATTGTCTGCAACTCTTGCTTCATGGTCATCATGATGATGCTCATTATTCATTATTATCTCTTCCTCTTGATTCTGTCAATTCTTATGATATTAAAACTTCCGTCGAAACTAAAAATAATCCTCTTTAGAGACTTCCTCACCATTGATTCCATATACCTCTTATGGTCCACCTACTCCCACATAACTACCCCTATCTCCTAGAGTTCCTTCAACATGGACACCAAATGGTGTCGCATCTCCTAACGATCTCTCCACAGTTTATACTGATGCCTCCAGCCTAATATAAACCGATATTCTTCTTACTTATGATGGTCCTTGATATCGAACTCTATTAGAAGAATCAACCCTGGTAAATAATTCATCAATGAATGTATTTCTCCCTAATATTGGGCTAATACCATGACCTCTTGCACCTGCCAAGTTAGTGTTTTGGGGGGTACTAGGATTCTCCCATTGAATTCTTCTTGTATTCATGCAAACCTATGAATCATGCAATCTTATAAATCATACCTGATCCTAAGGTTAGGAACTCGTTCATTTTATTGAAGGATGCAAAACACTTCAGTGTGTCTTATCGCTCATGCACCTGAGAATCATAAACACTAAAGAAAATTAACCAATTGAACTACTAATGATGTCTATCAATTACCTTCCCCACCAAGAACACCAAAATGTTGGGCACTCTATATACCTATTTGTTGGCTAAAACCCACCAACAAAGCCTCATCGACAGGGGTTCTCACTTTGTTGATGCCCAACCAGCATGATCTGCCTGAGAACTAGCCTAGACAGGTTTGACCCTGCCCCAAAACACCTGCAGAGTGGATGAAGTCTCACCCAAGATGTCAGAACCAAGTTTCTGGAATTGAGAAGGAAGGATAGGGCATCAGCGACTCAACAACATAATCATTAGGTACTTCAAAGGTAGTTAATCAAAATCGTAGCATTTATCATAGATCTATCACCATGACTAACAAATCACAAACAGATCACATCATTCACTTATTCATCACAACAGTTTCATTCATTCATACAACGAATTCAGTAAACATCCATCATTGCCATCGCAACGCATAAAGACATAAAATAAATAAGAGACAAGATCAATTTAGGAAAACATCTATCATATCATATTAATTCTATGCAACCAATCCAAATCATAGAGTACTTATCCACAGCATGAGACTGAGCACAACCCAAGACACAAGAGTTGGTAGACACAGACAGAGCCAAAACTACTCAAGAACAAAATGAAGCGACAAGATCACAATCAAATCACAAAAATGGATTGATCTATTTATCTTTTACCTCAATGATATATGATATTTTTCTCTACAATTTCAATTCTAAATCTATATATAGGCTTGCGTTGTTACATCCAAGGTCCACTTCTAACTAACTTCTAACAAACTAGTGACCTATATCCACGAAATGTGGTCAATCGGTACAAAATTGCATAAGAAATTCCAAAAATGGTTATTCTTCCGCTTATCACATGGATTTGGTCCTATGCAGTGTCGCGTGAGCTTGCACAGCCTTCATGGTGTTGTGCAACTCACTTACTCCAAACCCCTACCAAGAGGCTCTGAATATAGTCTTGTGGCTCGTCCTTGAGCCACATCAGGTAAACAGGGTGTACTCTGTCATCTTGGTCTTGAATTCGCCATACTGCTGCGAGACCTCTCGAAATTGGAGCTGAACTTGTTCAGCTGTGTCCCGATAATTTAGTAGGTCCTTCTTCACTAGGTTTTCCTACCTGACCTTGCTATCCACTATATTCTAGCCTTCTTGTACTGCCTGTAGTGCAACATCTGCTTTGACCTCTAACTGCCTCCCAATGTCTTGTAATTCATCCAGCTGGGTGTTGCACTTGCGCTGACATTCTTGGGATCTAGAGGCTCTCTATTACAAGTCCTTCAATTATTTAGAGCACGTGATCTGAACCATGAGAGGCATTTCTTTTAGCGACATCTTCAACGTCATCAACTGAGCTTCGGCTTCCCACGCTTGCTTGGTCAATTTGTCTAGTTGGTCATCTTGGATGACATTTTTCCAGAACTGTGTCATTGCCTAAGTAATCATCTTTGATTCCTATTCCATAGCTTCAAACTGGGTCATGATATCTTCAATCATATTTTTCTACTCGACAATCTGCTTAAGCGGTAGCTCAGGGTGAACAAGGGCATTCAACAAATTGTTGTTCAACTGGAGCTCGAAAATAACTTCCCCAAGTCACTTGGCCTTGGAAACTGCGGTGAGTTCCACCGTTCTTTCATAGATATGTTGACATCCCTCGTCAACATATTTCTCAATCATGCTACAACTAGCACAGAGCTTCGTTTTCTCGAAAACGAGGCCGTCTTGCTCCTTCAATTCAGTGATTTCTTTGGCAGCTTTCCACTGCAGCTCTTCCTACGCCTGCTTCAATGGGGGACCATTTTTTGGAAAAAAAACCCAACAACAAAGCCTTGTCAACAAGGGTAATCACTCTGTTGATGCCCAACCAATGCGATCTCCCTGAGGACCGACCAAGATAGGTTTGAACCTGCCCAAAAACACCCATAGAGCAGATGAAGTCTCACCTGAGATGTCGAGGGAGAGCTGTCGGAACCAAGTTTTCGGCTGTGAGAAGGAAGGATAAGGAATCAATGACTCAACAATATAATTATCAAGTACTTCAGAGATAGTTAATTAGAATCACATAATTTATCACAGATCTATCAGCATGACTAACAAATCACTAATAGATCACATCATTCACTTATTCATCAGAGCAGTTTCATTCATTCATACAACAGATTCAGCAAGCATCCATCATTGACATTGCATCACATAAAGAAAGAAAATAAATAAGAGACAAGATCAATTTAGGGCAGAATCCATCATATCATATTACTTCTATGCAACCGATCCAAATCATACAGTACTTCTCCATATCAGGAGACTGATCACAACCCAAGATTCAAGAGTTGGTCGACACAGGCAGAGCCAAAACTACTCAAGAACAAAATGAAGCGACAAGATAAAAAAAATGGATTGATCGATTGACCTTTTACATCAATAATCTCTAATATTTTTCTCTACACTTGCAATTCTAACTCTATATATAGGCTTATGCCTTTACATCCAAGGTCCAATTCTAACTAACTTCTAACAAACTAGTGACCTATATCCATGAAATATGGTTAGTTGGTACAAAATTGCATAAGGAATTCCAAAAACGGTTAATCTTCTGCTTATTGTGTAGATTTGGTCCTGCACAGTGTCACGTGAGCTTGCGTAGCCTCTTTGGTGCTTCGCAACTCACGTACCCCAAACCCCTGCCAACACTATCAATTTCTTAACAAGCAAAGTGTTCAATATTTTATTTTCAACCTAGGGAAGTCTGTTTATTTAAATGGAAATCAGCAAAGTATATACATAAACATTTTTCGGTAGCTGGTAAATAAAATACAAATCATTAAATTCTAATCATTGCTAATCCAACTCAGCTCCCTGTAAAGAATCAAATAAAAATACCAATCTAGGAATTGAAAAGAACTTTTGTTTCCTACTGTATCAACCTGAAGGTTTATAATCTAAAGATATATCAACCTAAAATTACTCTTGTAAGAAATGGAAGTCTATATTACCAAATCAGAACAATTACTAATTATCAATCAAGCAGCAAATTCATCAAAGCAAATGAACTATCTAATCTGGAAAATTTTAAGAAAGATAAATAACACACCACACAGGAGCTGTGGCATGTTTGTAACAACTATCAATATACTTTTGCAAAAAAGGAATAATTAACTACATAGTTGTAACACCCCAGTTTTGACCCCGTTTGCATTAAATGTATATGATGAAAATATTGTAACTAATCATGGTGTGGAGCTAAAGGGAAAAGCCCCACTTTATGTTTTGGCGATTAAAATCGATGTCGATGGTATTTTGTGCTATCCGACACATTATAATTTTGGACATCATGTAAATATGCAATTTAATTAAAAACCCACAACCAATTATGTCAATGAAACAAATAATGAGATGGGGGCATGATTTCCTAAGGATAAGGGGGTGGCATGTTTAACCTTGAACCATTGGAGAAAATCCATGTGTCAAAAGGAAAACTCATCAAAACTATTAACTACCCATTTCTTGTCTTTTTCCCTAATCTTTTATTTCTGCCAGAATTTGGATGAGGTAGTTATTGCATGGGAATGGGAAGAATAAGGGAAAAAAAAATCGAATTGGGCAGAGCACCAATTTTTGAAAAAATGTGTTTTGACTTCATGGGTAAGAAAACACCCAAAACCGTATTCACATTCCCTCATGCATTCATGTTTTCATCTTCCCTCGCATTTTGGGGAGTAGTGAGACGTTTTTTTATCATCCATCCTTCATTCCTGAGGAGCTCTCACGAAACTGAACCTTCGAGGGTTTTTGTCCTTCATGTTTTTAGTCGTTTCCTCATGGTGCATTCCCAGGAATTGCATTTTGGTGCTATGGAGTGAATGGCCAGGAAAGAATTATGATTTTGTGATCTTGCTATGTGTGCATATTTTACCTTGGTATTAACTGGTTTGGGGGGGGAATTGGGTTTGACTAGCTTGATAAACCTAGTGTGAGAAGGAACCTCATAAATAGATCTAGCTGGATGGTTTTCTTCTTTGCACAACCTAAACAACACTAGAATGGGAAGGCATATTCTTAGGGACTGTGTAGAATAGAAGGGGATTCTTCCTTGTGTTGGGTGTGTAGATGTTTTAGAAGTCATGATAGATCTGGTGTAGGTTTCCATAGGTATGGGGTTGATCTCACTGGCCTAGCAGTCAACCTTTCCAGCTCCTTTGCATCCTGATAAGCCTGACTATGTTGGTTTAGCTGAGTTTTTGTTGTATCCTTGGAGATATGTGAGTCTTCTAGTGTTCCTTATTCCTTGTGGGAATCATGCCCAGCTCGAGGGTGGCATTTGTTCTTAGAGATTGATGGGTACATTTGCATGTGGTTGGGTGGAACGTTGCAACGAAATAGCTAGTTACGGAACAAGCTTCTTCCAAGATAAGTATTCTTGTCTATATTAATCTCTACATTTGTATTTGCTTAATGAAATATGATGAACATGCCTAATGTGTTGAAATGATGAATTGTTTTGGATGTATAATTTCATTTCTATGCATATTTGTATGTGTTCTTTCAATACATTTTGAAATTATTTTATGGGGCTTATATTTCCGGGATTGGTGATGACCTGAATGACCAAATCTACCCAAGAATTCTATTAGCAGGTTGAATTTCCTAACAGAAATATTCCTTCCGCAACTCTCCTTTATGCAACTTGTAGGATGTGGGATGTGGGATGAAGGATGTAGAAACGTCCTTCTGTAAATTCTATTCCCCGTAGAACTCCTTCCACAACTATCCTTTCCACAAGTTGCGAGATGCGGGATGCGAGATGTGGGATACAACTTCATAATCTCTATTTCGGAAACTAATTACATCCGCAATGGACTATTCGGCATGCGAGATGCGGGATGCAGGATGCAGGATGTGGGATATGGGATCACAATTTCCATATTTCCTTGATTCTACAAACTCAAGATTTCCACACTGTTGATTCTTGCAGGTTGATTCTTAGTTGCTGATCTGTTTCTAGACACGGAAGCAATTGTGACCATCGATTTCTATAGCGATATTTCTTCGTCATTCGATATACTCTAAGATATTTCTTCGTAGATCATCGAATTGATCATTGACATGATCAATTTCTCTGCTATTGGGAAGTTTGAGAATTTATACATGGACTTGAATAGAGTGAACTCTGAGCTCGATGATCCTACATCAATTAGATAGCGGTAATGATCGTGTTCTCTCTCTAGTGGATGGGAGGGGATAGTATGGTATCAGAGTTCATGTTGTAGCTTTGGGACTCAAAGGGGCCATGATAAATCCACCTCCACATTCATATAAATTCAACAGGTTTTCGACAGGGATTGCAGGGGTCAGAAATTCGTAAAAATGGCAATGAAGTTAAGCTCTAGAGTGCGTGAAATCGAAGGACTAAAACAAAACGAGGGTGCTTCCATAAACTTTCCCTACACCGGAAAATGATTAAAATACTTCTTTGTATTTTTTATGTGAGGGTAAACCTTTAGTATCATTCTCCAATTCGCATAGACCACACACTTCCACCTTATTAAGTGGAAATTCTCTCAGTGGGTGTTTCTTCCTGCACTTAGGGAATAGCACTCCAAGTACTAGATCTTCATCCACTTGTTTCTATTTTTCTCTCATGACATTCAACTGTGAAGAGATGGAACTCATCATGTCCATTTTATCATTCTCGAGGAGGTTGCCATTATTTTCTCGAGTATCTCCTCCATTGGCTGACTTCTGTGCTTGTGAGAAAACGTCTCAGTCCCTTTATGTGCTGGTTCTGGATGACCCTCAAGAGTGTCATCAACATAAGTCCACAATATGATCAAAAGGTTCTTTGGATATGTCTCCCTTCCCTAACAGATTAATCATGACCAAACAGTCTTCTCATATTCCCCACAACATAATGATATTGAGGACATCCCTTCGAATAGTGGTTTGGCCTGACCTTTTCACATTATACAGAAGTCTTTCCACAAAATCCTCCAAACTTTCAACGTATTTTTGCACTATATTAAATAACTCTTCTCTCTTCCCCTTTTTTCTGTATATTCTTGGTATTTCTTGAGAAATACATGTTTCATCTGATCCCACGTTCCAACCGTTTCTCCGCCCAAACTCATAAACCATCATAAGGAATTATCTTTTAGGGTGGAAGAAAATAATTTTAGTTTCTACTCGCTAGAGGTATAGTCATAAATTCGACAGAGAATTTTGAAATCAAAGAGGAATTCATATGTATCCTCTCTGGACTTCCCACGAAAGTGAGGTAACATTAAAGGTGAAATATTCTTCATAGGGGATTGTCTACATGTTTATCGAATAGGGAAATGAAGTGCATAAACTGTCTCCTCATGCTGGAGGTTCCATTATCGTCTTGATTGTCTCCTACTCCATCCTCATGTTCATTATGATGACACTCTTTATTCGTCATTATCTCTTCCTCTTGATTCTCTCAATTCTTATGATATTCAAACTTCTGTTGAAACTACAACCACTACTCTTTAGTGACTTCCTCACCATTGACTCCATATACCTCTTCTAGTCCACCTACTCCCACAGAAATACCCCTATCTCCTAGAGTTCCTTCCACGCAAACACCAGATGTTGTCACAACTCTTACCGATATCTCCATAGTTTATACTAATCCCTCGAGCCTAGGATAAAATGATATTCTTCTTACTTATGATGGTCCTCAATATTGAGCTCTAGTAGAAGAATTAACCCAGGTAAATAATTCATCAATGAATGTATTTCTCCCTATTCCTGGGCTACAACCATGACCTCGTCCACCTGCCAAGTTAATGTTTTGGGGGGTTCCAAGATTATCCCATTGAGTTCTTCTCATATTCATGCAAACCTATTAATCATGGAATATTATAAATGATACCTGATCCTTGGGTTAGGAACTCATTCTATTTATTGAAGGATGTGTAGCATTTCACTGTGTCTTATCCCCCATGCACCCAAGAATCATAACTGCTAAAGAAAATTAACCAATTCAACTATTAACTATGTCTATCAACTACCTTCCCCTCCAAGAATGCAAAATGTAAGGCACTTTATATACTTATTAATTTCTTAACAAGCAGAGTCTTCAATTATTAATGGTCAACCCAAGGAACTCTATTTCTTTTAATGGAAATTAGCAAATTATATACATAAACATTTTTGGTAGTTGGTAAATAAAATGAAAATCACTAAATTCTAATAATTGCTAAGCCAACTTAGCTCCCTGTAAAGAATCAAATAAAATTACCAATTTAGGAATTTAAAAAGAACTTTTGTTTCCTACCATATCAACCTAAAGGTTTATAATATAAAGATAAATCGACCGAAAATTACTCTTACAGAAAATGGAAGCCTATATTACCAAATAAAAAAAATTACTATATATCAATCAAGCAGCAAATTAATCAAATAAAATGACCTATATAATATGGAAAACTTTAAGAAATATAAATAACACACCACACAGGAGCTCAATGAGTTTGTAACAACTATCAACACACGTCTTCAAAAAAGGAAGAATTAAGTACATAGTTGTAAGACCACGGTTTTGATGCCGTTTGCATTAAATGTATATGATGAACGTATGGGCAAAAAAAAACCAAAAAACGTATGCCCATTACCTCATGCATTCATGTTTTAATCTTCCGTCACATTTTGGGGATCAACAGGATGTTTTTCATCATACATCGTTCATTCATGGGGATCTCTCACGCAGCTGAACCTTACGGGGTTTTAATCCTTCACGTTTTCGGTTGTTTCTTCATGGTGCATGCTCCTAAAATCCATTTTGGATCTATGGAGTGAATGGCCAGAAAATAATTACTATTTTGTGAATTTCATATCTTGCTGTGTGTGCATATTTTGCCTAGGTCTGAACTAGTTTGGGAAGGGAATTGGGTCTGACTAGATTAATAAACCTAGCGTGAGAAGGAACTTCACTAATAGATCTAAGAGGCTGGTTTTCTTCTTTTCTCACTATTGTAATCCTACAGATCACATAAGGTTACCAATAATACATATAACAATATACACAGATGCAAGAGACAAGAACTGATAACAAGAACAGATTATATTATTCTCAATAGATCATACAAAGCCAAGAACTGAACTGTACTGTGTTCTTGTGTGGCTCAACAGCCTAATATACAGGTTACAAACAGTTACAATAACTACCTGTCGGTTCACCGAACCGACACGACTATTAGTTAACAGACTAACTACTGTGTTTACTCGGCCGACCGACGTAGTCGGTCCCTCGACTTAGTCGGCTGATCGACTAAGTCGGTCTTCGTTCAAGTCGACTTATGTCGACTTGCTCCTTCTACATCTCCCCCACAAACAAAACATTTCTTCGTCCCGAAGAAAGAGGGGGGTAAACACAAAATAGATTAGTATGCCCAGAATTAGATCGGCAAGAGAGAAACTGCTACTGAGGTGGGCTGTGCAACCGAATAGTTGGTCTTCTTTGTACACAGACTTCGACTATGGCTGGGGCTGTGATGGCAAGATGATGTTGAAAATCCGTCCATGTCTGCAAGGATTTCTAAATGTCGATAGTCAGAGTAGTGAGATTTGAGAGTACCGACATCTTCTCTGCCATTGCCATTTCTGCAATATTTTCCATGTTGGGGCCCAGCAGCTGATTGTGTTCTTCCGCCGTCTCAAGGAGTCTTTTCATCTGCGGGCAGATGTTGTCGACTTTCTCCAAGTTGGGAAGTGCGTGCTGAACCCACTGGTGTGCCTCACGTTCCAACTGCTGCAGCTTATTGCTTTTCATCACTATTTGATCCTCGATTGTCTGCCTCAGTTCTGTCTCAGTCGACTTCCTTCTTTCCAAGGCCTGAATGCCTTGTCTGGTCTGCCTTGTCTGACTATATACCTGCCCATAATGAGTAGGCCATTCACGGAGTACTTCTTCGGATACAATGGATTCCTCCATGTGGTCTTGTAGAAGTTTGTGAGCCTCCGAGAATGCTGTGTGTTGAGTCAGGAGCAGTCGGACAGTTTCTTCTTTTTGCCCGGCCTTAGTCTCGTGGAGGTGGATCTGGATGGTCGATGGAAATGAAGTCGGTTGTCGAATGGGTGAGTAGCTGTCATGATGGTGGTTCTGGGTGTACGGTTTATGGTTTTTGGAATTTTTGTATATTTTTATAGGTTTTTAGGATCAGTTAAGACCGTTATATGATTTTTTTTTATTTTTTATTTTTTATTTTTTTCAATTTCGGTATCGTTTAAGTCGGGCTCCATTAACAAGCTTTCGAAAGACCAGGCCCTGTAATGTTTTTAGTCGAACCGACCCATTAGGATGTATTTCTTCGACAACATAAGGTCCCATCCACTCTGTGTGAAGTTTATTAGGCTTGCCTTTGACTCGACTGTTATATAGTAGGGCAAGGTCACCGATTGACAGATTTTTGTTTTTGAGATTACGGTCGTGCCAAGCTTTCTGTTGTTGTTTTTGTATTTCTTGGTGCTGGATGGCCATGAGTCGATGTTCTTCCAATTTATTAAGTTGAAATAGTCGATCTTTCCTGGCCTGTTCGACGTCGACATGTAATATCTGTGCAATTATAGGTGCCTGTTGTCTGAAGTGTAGAGGGACGACTGCTTCTTGTCCATATACCAATCTAAAGGGGGTGTGATCAGTCGATCGTTTGTAGGCTGTCCTGTATGCCCACAACACTGCTGGAATCTTCTCATCCCAATGTCAGCACTGCAGATTTTAGTCAGTCCTTTTGTCAGGATTTTATTGAAAGCTTCAATTGCACCATTCGACTGAGGGTGGTAGGCTATACTCCTTCGGTGGTCGATGTGAAACTTGTCGGTTAGATGTTTGATAGTTTTATTGACAAAGTGTGATCCTTGGTCACTGATCAGAGTAAGTGGACATCCAAATCGAGTAATAATATTTTCATCAATAAATTTAGCAGCTATTTCACTTGAGCAGGTCTCGACAGGTTCTGCTTCTGCCCATTTAGTAACATATTCGACTGCAGTGATAATATACCTTGCACCTGATCGTCGGGCTGGGACAGGGAATGGTCCTATGAAGTCGATAGCCCAAATTTCGAATGTAAGACTAGGGTTTACAGAGATCAGGGGCATTTCTGTACTCGGTAGTGGTCGACCAAGTCGTTGGCATCTATCACATCGACTAACAAAGGTTTTACAATCTTTATGAAGCGTCGGCCACCATAATCCAGACTGTTGAATTTTCTTAGCAGTTGTATCGGCCTGAAAGTGTCCTCCTGCTGGTCCGTAATGTGCTTCGTGCATGATTTTCTCTCGCTCATGGGCAAGGACACATCTTCTAAGAACGTCATCCAACCCCATTTTGTATAGAAATCCGTTGATGAGGCTGTAGGGGGCAGCCTTCATAGCTAGGATTTGCTTCTTTTTAGTGTTCATACCTTCTGGGGCCTGACCTGTTTCTAGGAACTGAGCAATTTCCTCCAGTTCTTCTGGTACTGCTTCTATACGAAATAGGTGTGCATCTGGCAGGTCGTCATCGATTCCAGTCGGTTCCTCTCCTGTGTCGATTCGGGATAGGTGGTCGGGTCCAACATTTAACTTCCCTGGTCGGACAACGACTTCGAATTCAAATTCTTGGAACAGCAAGAGCCATCGACAGATTCTACCATGGTGAAGGGGTTTGTTTACGAGGTATTTCAAAGCTTGATGGTCGGTGTAAAATATGAAGGGGTTAGCTAAAAGGTAGTGTCGATATTTCTGAAGTGCGAAGACCATTCCTAGGGTTTCTCGTTCAGTGGTCGAATAGTTCCTTTCAGCCTTGTTTAGTTTTCGACTGCTGTAAACTATAGGGTAGTCCATTCCATCGTCTCCTGGTTGAGTCAGAATAGCTCCAATTGATATGCCTGATGCATCGATATGCACATGGAATTTGATCGACCAATTGGGAAATCTAAGTATGGGGGCTTCGACCAGTTTTCTTTTTAGCTTGTTAAATGA
>LPNX010393486.1:0-68472 GCA_001517045.1 Pseudotsuga menziesii
TATATATATATATATATATATAGTTGTTTGACAAAAGAAATGGTTTAAACCATCCACATTCTCCATAGTAATGTAGAATGTTATGTCGCATTGTGATGTTTATCAAGGTTTACGTTTCACAATGATGTTATCAAGGGTTATATCACATTATGACGTTAAGTCATTGTTTGTTACAGTGTTTGGTTGGTATATGTCAACACAACCAAAGATGTGACACATTAATAGTGTGATAATGGGCGTTTAATAGGCATTATGTCGCATTGTGACGTTTATCACAGGTTATGTTACATTAGCAACGTTCATGAAGGGTTATGTCACATTACGATAATGCCCAACATGTGACACATTAATAACGTGATAGTGGGCGTTTAATAAAAGTTATGTCGCATTGTGACGTTTATCACAGGTTATGTTACATTAGCAACATTCATCAAGGGTTATGTCACATTGCGATAATTCCCAAGATGTGACACATTAATAATGTGATAGTGGGCATTTAATAAGCGTTATGTCGCATTGTGACATTTATCACATGTTATGTTACATTAGCGACATTCATCAAGGGTTATGTCACATTGTGATATTTGTCAAGGGTTATGTCACATTGCAATAATGCCAAAGATGTGACAAATTAATAATGTGATAGTGGGCGTTTAATAAGCATTATGTCACATTGTGACGTTTATCACAAGTTATGTTACATTAGCGACCTTCATGAAGGGTTATGTCACATTGTGATATTTGTCAAGGGTTATGTCACATTATGATAATGCCCAAGATGTGACACATTAATAATGTGATAGTGGGCCTTTAATAAACATTATGTCGCATTGTGACATTTATCACACGTTATGTTACAGTAGTGGCATTCATCAAGGGTTATGCCACATTGTGATATTTGTAAAGGGTTATGTCACATTGTGATAATGCCCAAGATGTGACATATTAATAATGTGTCTTTGGATGTTTAAACATTTTCTTTAAGAATTTACTTTATATATATATATATAATCGTTTGTCAAAATAAATGGTTTAAACCAACCACATTATAGATAGTAATGTAGAATGTTTAATTATAATTAAACATTAATTATAATTATTATTTAATTACACTTAATTAACTATTATTATTATTATTTTATTAACATCTAAAATAAAATATTCTAAATAATATTATTGTGTAATTAAACATTAATTATAATTATTATTTAATTACACTTATTTAACTATTATTATTGCTATTTTATTAATATATAAAATAATATATTCTAAATAATATTATTATATAATTAAACATTAATTATAATAATTATTTAATTACATTTAACTAACTATTATTATTATTATTATTATTATTATTATTATTTTATTAACATCTAAAACAATATATTCAAAATAATATTATTTTGTAATTAAACATTAATTATAATTATTATTTACTTACACTTAATTAACTACTATTATTATTATTTTATTAAAATATTATAATTATTTATAATAAATAAGAAAAACATTTTCACTACATGAATTGTTTTTAATATTAATAAATATCCCCAAACTATATTACGTTTAATTTCATGTTTTATATTAATTAATAAAATAGTAATAAATAAATTATATTATTTATTATATATTATAAATAAATAATTTAATGTTTTATATTAATTAAATAACATAGTAATAAATAAATCATATTATTTATTATATATTATAATTAAATAACATGGTAATAAATAAATTCTATTATTTATTAAATAATATAATTAAATAAACAATATTATTTTTATTCATATTTTTTACACTTAATATTAATTACACTTAAGGAATTATTATTATTTTATTATCATTTAAAATATTATAATATTTTATAATAAATAAGAAAAACATTTTCACTATATGAACAAATTGTTTTTTAATCTTAATAAATATTTCCAAACTATATGATATTTTTATCCAATATTAATTAATATGGCTTATTATTTGTAATATTGAGATATATTAAATATATATTATAATTCATAAAATGGTATCATTTATTTAATTACAAATGGATATTAAAATAATTAATTGTAAAGCTAGTAAATAATAAAGTATGGTTAACATATATAATAAATAATAGTGGATATAATTAGCTTCATGATATATTTTTCATATATATTATAGTGAAAAAAATGTGTTAATAATATTTTACCAATATTATTTTTATTTTAATGTTTTAAATTAATTAATTAAATAATATGGTAATAAATAAATTATATTATTTATTACATATTATAATGAAATAATTCAATGTTTTATAATAATTAAATAATGGTAATGAATAAAATAAATTATATTATTTATTAAATAATATAATTAAATAAACATTATTATTTTGATTAATACTTTGTAGATATTATTTCCATTAATACTCTGTAGATATGTTTATGGTCTCACCGGTTACTACCAACAACCACATTAAATTAATTAATGTGTCTGAATGCGTCGATAGGCGTAAATTTAGGCACATACTTTTTATATTAATGTTTTTCCCTATAGTATACTTAAACTTTAAGCGTATCTACGTATTCAGACACATTAATTAATTTAATGTGGTTGTTGCTAGTTAATTTAAAAATTTTAAATTTTAGTCCAACTTATAGTTGGCCTCTCCCTAAAAAGTCAATGTATACACTTTTTGACAATGTGTTATATGATAAATATTTGTGTTATATGATAAATATTTATGGATTTCCATTAAATTTTATTTGGAATATTAAAGTCAATTTTTATTTTTATTTTATGTAAGATTTTATTTAAAATATGTAAAATCAGAAGCCGAAACCTTTACACTTCAATGTTTCCAACCAATCTATCTTATTTCTGAATATTCTACGAATTTTATAGATTCTTGAAATTTTTTTTAAAAATAGTGTAAAAATTTGAACGAGCATTTTTAAACAAAATCATGACATTATAAAAACTAACAAATCACCTCATAACCCGTCAAATTCCTACCCTGATTAACAATACTAAAATAAGAAAGTTCCTTATCTAAAACTTGAAAAATATGGAAAATTACATATGACCTAGATGTTCCCGATTAGGCTTCAAATTTGAAGCCATCAGGGCCCGTCAAGGACCCTTTTACCTATCATAAAAGACCGAAATTTTTTTTAACATGCAAAATAAATTTAATTCGTGAATAGGCCTGTGAATCATGAAACTGTCAATGGTTTTTTTTAATTTTGCTGGAAGGGCAACACCAAAATCTTCCCGTCTAATAGTTTTTTAATGGGGCAGCTGGGGCTTGTTAGTGCAAGTGGTCATGACTCACTCTAGTTTTATTGGGACTGTGCCATGTGGACAGTGGGACCCGTCACCCATGACACCTGTCACCCGAAATGCATGGTGAATTGGAATTTGGTGATCTATCATTCGTGATTCCACCACCATGAATGTGATCACTGCAATCTACGGCGTGACTGTGAGTCGTGACTCGTGACAGACAGATTCTTTCCATTTCCAATTCCAAAATTAGAAGTTGGGCCTTGATTAAGTTGGTGGCAAGTTGGCAGCCTGGTTAAAATTTATTTGTTATGGATAGCTATTAATTAGAATTTATCATTTCCAATGGGATGGAATCCTCCCTTGAGTGACGAGTCTGCTCACAGCTTCCACTATTTTGGTTTTAAATGTATCCTATTGTGATATTAATGTAGTAGTGGGTACTGGGTACAATTTCGACGGAATTGGAATTTGGAATGGATTGCAATTTGCGATTTGTATAGGGTTTTCATTTGGCTTTTATTTGATCATAATTCACGGGTTTATTCTTTTGTGACATTTCTCGCTAGAATTGTTGGACTAAAGGAGTTGCAATCTGGTCCATGGAGGGAAATTGGGGTTCAATCTTGCATTTACGACGTGGAGCTCTTGGTTTCGTGTGGATGGGAATTGCAATCTAAGTTTCTAGTGTTGAGAGTTCCTTTTTGGTGGGGTTTCTTGTTTGAATTGTTGAACTGGAGAGGTTGTGTAACGTGTTGTTCTGGCTGGTCAAGGGAGATTGGAGTCTGTTGTTGGAAAGCTGCATTTTGGACCTGGGGTTTCGAGTTGTTGGTGTAGGGGAGTTCCAGGTTTGTGCTTTGACCTGGTTGTTCGAAGATCAAGGAGTCAGCCCACCCACTGCCCAGCCATTTCAATTTGCAGTTGGAAGCTTTAAACGGCCCAGAATAAACCAATTTGCAGGGACTGTAGGAGCCTGGGATCACTCGGAATCAAAATAAGTGAAGCAAGAACTGGTGAATGTGATTTGGCTAAGCAGAAAAATGAAGTTACAGGTATGTACACTATTTTATCCATCTTATTCTCGATTTCAAATTTGTTTTTTTAGGGATTCCCGCGGCTTCATTTAAAGTTTATAGATGGATTGCTTAATATGAACTTAGCAGACGGCAAGTGGTTGTCTTGGGCTCTGCACTATGGTTTCTCCGTGGAGGGTTATAGACTCTGTGTAATGTCAAGTAATGAGTTTTACCAGGCGTCCTTTTAAATCTATTTTACCAGGCGTGCCTTACAATTTCGTCCCACGCTCCTGAGTCCCGAGTCCTAAGTTGTTTGCAGACTTGAGTTATGGCCATGATCAATAATAGACTACACAAAATGGAAGACATAAATGCTAGCCCCAAATAATCCATCAAGTTAACCAGCCTGGTGCAGGCTTTAATATGACAGCCGCTGAGTCTCAAGCATCAAGCTGGTTAATGTTGGCCCTAAATTAAAATGATATTAATTTGTCAGTCCCAACATTGGTGGTTGTCCTAGTTGTGCTCAATGTCCAACTCTATCTATAAGGATAGGGTTTGTTGGCCTAGCTGCATTTACAATGAACAAACCACCCCAAATTCCTCCATTGAGGCTCAACTAGTCGCAATTTAGGGCAGAGGTGCATCAGTGGCATCAACTAGTCACGAATAAGTTACCTACCTTTGGTCAAGGAAATAATGCAATCAAATACCATGTATGATGTGAGTTGTGAGTCGTGATTTAGAAAGGGCAGCGCTGTACAATCTATGAAATGTTAGTTCCTTGTAAGTTGTGGGTTTCCAAAATAAAACAAATAAAATGTTTACAACTCAAAATTAGGGAGACTAAAGGATACACCGTCCAGCTCAACTGGGTTTGCAGAAACCTCTAGACCCTCGTATGTTACCTCTTTCAATACTCGTTGCAGAATATCAACCAAAAAATTCTCATAGTTACTAACAACAACTATTGATTCAATTGGCCTCGGAAAAGTGAAAACCCTCGTTGAATATAGAAGCTGAGGTGAGATGATTCAAGTATTCTATGCACTGCAACCGGTGAGAAAAAAAAATATAACCCATGCCTCTGATTGAATGATAAATTACTTTTCCATTTTGAATGCAATAGGAAGCTTACCTCTTGGACTCAACCTTGTGCTGCACTGGGTGTATATTAGTATCCATTAAGAGAGTAGCAGAAAATTGAGAATTGGACTCTGAAATCTATTTATGGCAGTGGTAAAAAAAATCCATAATGTCTTACCAAGTGTCAGCACCTTAGTTATTAACCCTCTATATTCCTTTATGTTTCTTAAAGACTTACAAGAAAGGAAAGGTAAGCAATACTCATTGGAATATTTGGTAATCAAACTCCAAAACTCAATAGCGTGTAGAGAAACAAGATCCTCCTCATTGGAAGTGTCTTATATTAACTAGATACATGGAATTTTTCATGCTTTAAATGTTTCAAATCTTGGAATGATTGTTGTTGGTTTTGATTTTGTGTTCTGGAGTCTAGAGTCTAAACCAATTATCAATAGAGATATAGCATTGTACGTATTGTATAATGATGCAAGAGATTTTTACATTTATAGTAAAGAGATTTAGTTAGAAATCAGTAAATGGATTGGAACAAGTTAAAATAGTAGTTACAACGAGAATAGTACAAGAGAAGAATGTTGATAGCCTATTCTATTATCAGTCCTTGTTAAGTAATTAGCATGGGCATTGGCCTGTTAGAATATAAAATATTTTCTTATTTTTGAACAAAACAAGAGATTTAAGATACCTTTTTATAAGCAATTTGTTGTAACATCTAGTCTGAAGTAATCATAAAGACAGGCCAAGGAAAGCAAAATCTTGTTCCTACAGGGAATCATACTAACAGTCATTAATTGCAAGTCACAACAAATTCAATGAGACTTACTGTAACAGTCATTCTAAAGTGACCTTTGCGATGCCTTCTTAATTGCAAGCTTGCTAACATCATACTATGGAATGCCTCTACTTTCTTGGAAAATCTATCTAATTGGGTATCAAATAAGGGTATATTACTGTATCTGCCCATTTTCATTATTTGGAATATTTGGAAGGCAAGAAACCGTTTATGTTTTGACGATTAGGAACCCATTTTGAATAGCCTGTTACATATTTTCTTTGAAGAGGCAAAGACCTTTAAGCCTCTTCAGAAGCACAGGCATAGAATTAGGAACATTGGGAAGTCTCCTACTTTTGTGTATCCTATGATCTATTTTGATGGTGCTGCTGCAAATAACATGGGTGGAGCGGGCTTCTGTCTTTGGCTGAATGAACAACACCTTCTTGCTTTCAAACTCAGATGTGGAAGCTACACAAATACTAGAGCAGAACTCTTAGCACTCTGGGCATCACTACGGGTCGCCAAGGATATTGGGTTACCTTACCTACATATCTTTGGCGACTCCTCTGTGATTATAAACTGGGAAAAAAAGGAATCCATAATGTCCCTCTTATACACCTCTAAGTAATTTTTGTTTGTCAATGTATGTTGTACTCATTCTTCTAGTGAGGAGCTCAAGGCCAAGGCCCCACCAGTAAAGATGATGAAAATAATACAATCTAAGTTCCAAGCTATAGGATTAGGATGAGAACACGGCCTAAGGACAGAAATTGAACCCATGAGGGAAAAAAAAAAATTGTGGTTAGGGATTTCATATTCATTGCCATAATTATCCCAACTAAACTATCGTAGTCTAGCCTTTGGCTACAAGTATGATTAAGCTAAGGAGGATTACCATATTATTGACTACGGTGAGGATGGAGGCTTACCTTAGACTTAAGTCATTTGCACTAATTCCACACACATCTTTTCCCTACGTTTTTGAAAGATTGATCCATCTTATTTAGATAAATAAAAAGACTCCTTGAGCGAACCTAGGAGCCAAAGTGCTCAAGCGCTCACTCTCACCTCGCAAAAGAAAACAAAGTTATAGAGATGTAAGGGAAAGACAAAGAGGATAATGTTCTATGGATAAATTTGGTTAGATGTCAAAATGAGTAGCTATGAGTCGTGAAGACATACTTAGTACTCTAGGTTACAGATACAAGTACTAAAGCATCTACTCACGCATATAGGTAAATGAGGCTTCTACCTACCTCATGAGGAAACTTAATAGTTTCCTTTATGATTTTAGACCTTCAAGACAACTGAACATTATCCCTATAAGTGATAACTAGAAGGGATGTTAGGAGCCTAGTTATATACAAAATGGTTTTATTGCTAAATAAAGATCAATATTATTCACCAAAGGATTTCTCCTTACCACTAGAAGGTGGATTGTTATATATTAACTTATATTATATCTTAATTAACTTATAGGCATAACTACCTTTACATAGTAACCCTAAAGCATGGTGATGATATATATATATCTAACCTAAATGATAAAGACATAAAAGGTGAAAAGGTTTTAAAAGAAAATATATATATATATATAAGTTAAAAATGCATAAACGGTGAAAGGATAGTATGGGTTAAGGAAGGGTTGTGATTTTTCCAAATCAAGAGGATATATTTTTTTCTTTCGGTTATAATTTTTTAACTAATCTGACCCCTCTCATTTATGAGAAGAGAACATGTAGGTAATAGGTTGTTTTTAGAGATCTTTCTTGAATATTTTATGCAGGTCATACTCCAGATTTTTCTCCTGAGGTTTGGTTTTTTCTTTTTTTGTAAATAGAAACAGCAATGATTTGGGGGAATCCCAGCTTTTATAAAATAATCCTATCTAAAAAGGTGGCTTTCCCAATGCTATAAGGGGGAGGAGTTTCACCGAGGAAAGGACATCATCTCACGACTAAGCAAATAAGGGCTCTATGTGTTATCTTTTAGTGGAGCAATGGCTGGAAAAGATTTGCGTGTATAGACAGGGAGATCCATCATGTTTTCCAGGAAAGAGGATACAGTATGGTTTTGGAGAAAGTTTCCCCTCCATCGCAAGAAAATGACCAGGGAAAAATTGGACTGAGGACTCCATACCTCCAGGTATGCCATTGAATTCTCGAATCAGGTGCTTCCATTTGGGTACGATTCGAACTCAGAGCACTCTAGGAATTATGTAAGAACTCCTTATCGCACCCATGTTGTATTTTGGTATATGTAATTTGATTATTGGTCACCGGATGGGTTGAGGGTATCCTCTGTTCCAAGATTATGTTGGTTTACACGGTGTATAAGTCGCATGGTACCCACTGTGTAGGGTTAATTCTAAGCCAGCCCCTTTTCTTTACTTACCATAATTGTTGTATAGAACTGAAAGCGATCTCAGCTTTGGCTTAGTGATCCACCTATGGTCTTGTTTACTATTTTCTATAGACTAAAAATTGATTCCATTGCTGAATCATCTCAAAAAAAACTTTATGATTGCTTGAAGTATGACTCGACTTGATTCTCGGCTCCATGAATTTACTTCCAGCCAGAGCATGCATTGTGGTAAATCATTCTGATTGAGAACCGTATTATTGTTTTCCAAACCTGCGTATATGAATCCACCTGATCCTGAGCTCTATTGACTGATTCCCAGTGCGCCTATGCATTATGGGTGAATCCCTGCATAAACTCTCTGTGTGTGATCTGAAAGATATATAAACTCTCTCTCTATATGTGATCTAAAAGATATATGTGTATATACTCTCTACGTGTGATCTTTAACAAAGTAGTTGTCGTAATAAGTGAAACTTTAGGATGTGCTTAATAGGGGAACTATATTTATCCAAGTAAAGGATGGAACTTAAGGGTGAGAATATTTATGCAAGCATAAGGTTGAACTTATATATGAACGACATTTTTGAATCACACGTGTGAAATTCAAGATAAAAATCATATATGTGAAATATATAAATTTATATAAATCATCCCAACATGGATGTATCTAGTGTGAATGTATAAATATGCTTCGCTAAGGTACAAAGAGGGATTTGCATTTAAAAACTATTACATAGTACAACTATGGGTAGAGTTCTATATGCAGGGTGGGTTTTAGTGTGTAAGGTTATGGATAAAACATTGATCCTTTAATTGTGTTGTAGGTTACTTACTAAGAGGAAAGGCACAACCCTAGCCTCATATAGGTTAGCGATTTGGATGACAATAAAAGAAAATAAGGGAAGACTCCACCCTTGAGTTAGTATTGAGTTTTAAAAAAACTCGGTTACATAACTTTCTTTCATTTTTATGTTCCATAACAAACTGATGATTGATCTATATCGATTTAGTACTAAGAATTTTCTAGTTTTATTTTGAGAGATACTCTCAGTGAGAGAGTCTGCGAAAATGATAGAAAGAAAGTGTGGCAACATTTATGTTGCAGAATTTGTAACTTCTTAATGAAATAAATGTCACAAGATCTGACCCCTTTTGTGGACGTAGCCCCGAGATGGGGCGAACCACGTACATAGTTGTCTTCTTGTGTATTGTTGCTTCTTATGTGCATTGATTTTCCTTTTTATGCTATTGGTTAAAATGAATTCTATTATGTGAAACTCACCCGGATTCATTTACTTAATGCATGGTTTACTTCCAATAATGATAATGGCAGAATTACTAGTGTATTCTCGTATCCATCATTTAGATTTATTCTGGGTGGAGTGTGACTTTACTAAGCATATATTGTTAGTATGTTTAGGATATGGTTTATGCTTGAGAGAGGTAAGGGTCATTTTCAAATATGCTTAAAATGTGACATTGTGATGATTCATAACTACTTATGCATAGATATAAGTCATTTTTTTGTTAAGGACAAGCTTAAACTCTTAAACTATAGTTCAGCATGACCTGGTAATTAAAAGAAAAGAAAAAAAAACAAACTCACCTCAGTTTCTCTCAATTTACTTTGGAGAAGTTACAGGTACGTCACATGGAGGAAAGGATTATTCATGTGAAAAATTTGAATGCATTCTAGGTCACGAATTTATGTTATTATTGTGACTAGAAAATGTAGAACGAATAAGTAATGGTTGTAAGGTGAAGCGTGCATTGAAATATGTGTTAGCAAGATGAGGTTGCATCAAAGTCTTCTCTTAGATTATGGTTTCATATGGAGGTGTGTCGGTATTATTTTAACAAGTTGACAATCATATTTGGATAAAGATATGAACTCTGGAGGAATGCGGGTATAAATCTTCTTTTGATAAGACAAATGAGAAATGCAAATCAAAGAATATGATAATTAATTTTATGACTTGGAGTCTGATACACTAAAAAATTAAATGTAACTTGCATCTTTGGTTTTCTAAAAAGGAGCATGGATATGTATTATCGAATGATTGTTTTATCGAATTTTGATTGGGCATATTTTTCGCTGAAAGGACATTATAATATTAATGTTAACATGATTTACTCTTTGGTAGTAGCAGTAAAACAAAGAACTATTTTACCCAATTTCACTCATAACGACTTTAAGGTATAAGGGGTATGCTACAGAATCTACCCTCGACATGGTGAATCTTGAGGCTTGGTGCTTCAACACCAGAATTCTCGTGTCCTCTTTTACATGGGTGGATTTCAGTCATGTCTATAGGGAACATAACAGGAGGGAAAACATCTTATCCAAGGAAGGATTGCACTAGGCTCTGGGCCATCTCTTACTTACTGAATCATTTGGGAATGAGATTATTGGGGTTGACTCATCAAAAAAATTTTAGAATATGCTCATTCTATTATGGTTTATCTCTCATGATTCATTGAGCTACTATCATGTTTTGTTGAGCAAGATACTACAGGATACAAGAGTCACTCTCCTTGCTTGGATCAGATTTTTGGGCTCATGTTATTTTCTCTAGGGACATAGATGACTGATTCAGACATCTCTCTTATGAGAGGGATTTTATTGTAGTGATTCCCAGGTGCTTTGGGTACCTTTGTATTTCTACGGGTATCTATTTTGTATTTTTTTTTGTGACATATGTATGTTTGGATAGGACAATATTACCTGAAAATTTTGTGCTGTCCCTGGTGGCATAACTATAATGACTGAAGATGTAAAAGGTTCCTTTGATTCAATGAATACCAAGGAATGGTTTTTTCAACTAAAAAGAAAATCTTGCTAACATCATAATGGAATATCCTTTTCTAAAGTGAACTTTGTGATGCCTTCTTAGTCGCAAGCTTGCTACATCATAATGGCAATGGGCAATGGGAATATCCTTTGTTGAAAAGTTTTGTCCCATAAAGGTGAATATGGGACGAAAATAAATTTTGGAATCTAATATTGAAAACACGGAGCTCACTGATGGGATATTGCTTACATGGTGACGTTAATGGAGTATTAAGCCCTTGATTTTAAGGTTTTGCGGTTTCGATTGGGGTTCTGTCACTTGTGCTTTTCCCTTGATCCATGCCTTCTCATAATGGCTATCTGAAGTCCTTTTTTTCACAAAATCATTGTACTCTATATCACTGGTCCAATAGAAAGTTCGAATCATATTTCAAAAAAAACATATAAATTAACTGTAACAACCAATTGAAGTGATCTTAAATACAAGACAGGGAAAGAAAAAGCCACTTCCTAGTGGGAGTACAAACTACAAAGGAAACTGTCAACACGCTTAGGTATTCATATATTTGTCCAATCCAGTACATTCAACATATTTGTATTCATCCATGATCCACTAAGTTCATGGCCGTAGAAATTTTTCATTGCTGGTTACTTTTTATTTCCTAGTCAATGTCGGCAGGGATTTGGGTATATTCATACATTCAATCGTCCAGCTCCAATGGTCGTGACGAAGATAAAAATGCTCAGATATTATGGCCTCCAACAAGAGTTTATCCAGATTGTTAAATCTCTTTTAAACAAGTGTAAGGTAGTTTTAGTTAGAATCTGAATTGGAATGATTGGATATGTAAAACAATAGGATGAAAGAAGGTCAGATTTTAAATATGGTTTTAGGATGAATCATTGTGAGTCTTTTTTTTTAATATGGTTTCTAAATGTCATAAAAGAAGGTTAGATTTTAAATATGATTGGTTATCTTTCCATAACTATTCAAATGTCGGTGGTCAAATACTTTTTTCCAAGAGGTGGGTCCTTGGCCTTCTATCATCACTTACAGTGTTTCAGAGCCAAAAACTGTAAGATGGAATGTAGATTCATTGGGTTAATGGTTTTGGTGGAGGTAGCTCTCCCCAATGAGAGGAACCTGGAAGCGTAGGTGCAGAGTCATTAACTCTTGTGGGTAGAGTTCCTCTAGTGGTGGGTGAAGATCATTGTGTAGAACATAAGCTACAGCCATATTTTATGAACTTTCCTTTTTAAAATATTGAAATTTGGGGTCCTCTGAGGAGTCCTGAAACTCATTATATAATTTTCTTGAAACTCATTATATAATTTTCCTGTATGATAAATTTCAAAATATAAATTGGTTTCCAATTTTAGAAAACTGAGTTATGTATGGAAGTTAACCCTTTATTTTTCATGTCTACTTGTAAGAAAAACCCTAGCCGAGAATTTTATTGGGGTAAGATGAGTTTAGAGTCTCGACGGTAATAAGTACGAATGGTTGGATTATGGATACAGACAGTTTGGGCACCATTGTTTGGATAAGGCCCATAGCCCAACCTTCCATCTAAACCATGAATTTGATGGTATTCTAGGAGACATTTTGATTGTAAAAGGTGGAATATGATGGTAATATGTTTAAATGTGTCATGAATTCTGGTTAGGTAGATCTAGGATTTTCCTGTGGACACTCCATTCATTTAACTTTTTAAGGATTCCAAATTTCCAAGTCATTTCACATTCTTGAAAATGGGCAGAAACTTGGAGATTTACTAAACCTCTATATAGTAAAATTCCAAGATTCATGATAAAATTCCAAAATTCATGATAAAACATATATACTCAAAATCTTGTCAAATTTTTATGTAAAAGTGGTGAACCTTGGTCCCTGATATCTTTGATGTTTGAATCGATAAGATTGATATTATAACCTTAATCAAGTCAAAGATGGATATTATAACCTTGATATTATTTATTTGATCATTGTTTCTGGTTATTTCTTCTCTAGTGATGGCATTGATGGTTGGTGTACCCTCTCTGATCAGGAGTCTTGGCTCAGAGTTCACTACCATTGTATTCCACAAGTTGGCCTCGTCAACGTGGCATGTTGGTTAGGCCTGTTGGTTCACTTCGCTATGTCTTTGCATCTCTTGAGTTCCTAACCACTAGTGTTTTTCTTTGTTTATGAGCACCTTTAGAGTCTGGACTTATATTACCTTTCACTTCCTTTAAACCATCCCTTAAAAAGAACGGATTAGGAATTCTCAATATTAAAATCATGGAAAGTCTTGTAGCATGAGAGGGAAAGTTTCAAGTGCTGGATAAAGTAATTGGCCATCTTGCATTCCCTTAGTGAACCACAGTAAGGGTAATAATCTCAAAAGCATTATAAGTGCATAGGGAGTAGACGGATAGGAACTACTCACACAACAAGTAAAAGTGTTAATGGAGTACTCATGCAAGCATTGGAACCACTTAAAGGAAAGGTAACACCAGAGGGAGCTCAAGGTAATCTTTTAGGCATAACATCTAGATTATCTTTAAGACCCTAGAAAATATTAGCAAAATTGACAAGGTGGGATTTCATATTTATAGTCCTATCATATATAGGTAAAAAAATATAATATGACTATATGACATTATGAATCCACCCTTTGGACTTGTATTACCTTTCGTTGCCTTTAAACCGTCCTTTAAAATGAATGAATTAGGAATGCACCCTATTAAAATCATGGAAAAGGACAAAAGTAAGACTACAACCAAATAAATGGAATCCATGCAATTAATTACACAAATTCAATTTCAAACCAGATCCATTTACCAGAAAAGCAATGGATGGAAATCCATAATCAATAGAAATATAGTTAGATAGTAGATCTATTTAATAGAAATCTATTTATGTTAGATAGTAGATTTACCCTCTGCTGCTGAATTTAAATAGTAGATCTTCATCTATCCTCTGCTTCCGAAGGTTACTACATGATTGACTCAATTAACAATGCTTGCCGAGTGACCTCTAGGTTTGCTACACAGTGACTGAATAAACAATGTTTACTTAGTGACCTTGGAGGTTCCTCTCGGTGAGGTGATTTAGATGTACCCTGTTTGGTGAGGTGATTTAGATATAGTGTTTACTTAGTGAGCTTGTAGGTTCTTTTCGGTGAGATCATAGGTGATTTAGATACTAGCTTTCAACTTCTTTCATTATGTTGATAGGTTTTTAGATATTATCTCAGATTTTGGACTTGCTTGACTAGATCACTAAATGTAACAAGTGTACAGCAGGGATTCATTTCACTGTCCTCTTGTCTTTTTATGCTTAATAAATGAATCTTGATTAAGATTTAAATAACCTTCAGTTAAAGAGTGGATTAACAAATAGGTAAGAAATTTGTTTTTGTTTTTTTCATATCAATTTTTTTATTAATAGTATTTGCTTTGTGCTTATATTAAGTCTACCAATCTGGTATGAATAATGGATATACAATTATTTATTTTAGGCTTTTTTTAATAGCTAACTATCTTTGGTTGTTCCTATTGATATTCATAGGCCACTTTACTTGTGGCTCTGCTAATTTACTTATTTTAATTGAAGCTGATTATTCAATGTTGTTTATTGGTTTGTGATGGGTTCAGTTATGCCAACAGTCCATATCCAAAGGTCATAATATTTTTTGCTTGTAGGAATTTTTTTATAATATTTTTCCTTACATGTATGTCTTTTTTTATTGTTTAGTTTTGCAAAAATAAAAATCTGTTTAATATTTATTTTGGTATTGTTTTTTAAAATGGTTTCAGGTTATAGGCTTATAGAGAAATTGTAGATATTCACAGACTTCTATTTGTCAACTGCGTTTTTGATGGGCTTCTATGAGGATCATGAATGAATTTTTCTGCGATGTAATTTATTGAGAAGAAATGTCTAGAATTGGTCGACCTAAAAAACATGGGAGACAAACAATGCTTGATAATGTATTTAACTTGAGTTGTCGTGATGTACATGTTGAAGAAGATGTTGATTTTAAAAATGAAGAGAATATTGAAGAGGAAGGTCCTCTAGAAAAGAAAGGTAAAGGAGTAGGTACCAAAAGATCATTCAAACCTGCATGGAAGTTATTGCACAAATGGGCTTATCCAATAATAGGCACAAATGGTGATGAGCATATTAAGTGTTTATGGTGTGTTAAATTCAAAGGAGATACACCATTTGCAAGGGAAGGTAGTAGTACAATCCAATTAAGTGGATTAAATGTCCATGCATCATCTGAGGCTCATAAACACTCGGTTCAACTATTGGAATATGAATCGAGACAACCATGTTTGCCCATCCAAAAGCACATTGAACTTATGTTGGATGTTGAAAAATCTAGAATAATTAGCACTATGGAAACTATGTATTTTGTCGTTGTAAGGGATTTACCTTTATAATTGTACAAAGACTTGTGTGACTTGCACAAGTATAAGAAAACTCCTAATATGCCATTAACTAATGAATATTCTTCATATGTTAATATCACATTTGGTAAAGAGTTTTTAACTGCAGCAAAAGAGGTTTATTGGGAAAAGTTAATGGAAGAAATTTGTTTGAGTCCTTTTTATTCCATTCTAGTTGATGAAAGCATAGCTAAAACAATGGAGCAACACTTGATTGTATATATTACATATCTAATGGATGGAGGGAGGGGTTCATGCATGACAAAATTTATTCAACTTCTGAAAATAAAAAACAGCGCTGCACAATCCATGTATGAAGCATTATCGAGGTTATTATCTGAGATGAAGTTATCAAAACTCAAAATGGTGGGTTTTGGGTCAGATGGAGCTTCATTAATGAGAGGAATCCATGAAGGTTTGGAAGCCAAGTTACTTCATGATGTGCCTCATTTGGTATGCATTCACTATGTAGCACATCATGAGGCCTTAGCTATAACAGATGCTTCAAATTATTTTCCTGAATTTAGTTATATTGATAAACTAGCCAATAAAGTATATTCATGGCTAGGAAAATCTGCAAAGAGGCATGGAGAATTTAAGAGTTTGTTGGACCTATTTCAAATTGATAGGTTGCAAGTACTTCAAATTCATCAAATGCGATGGCTTTCTAGGGGGCAGGTTATGAGCAGGCTTGTTAAAATCATGCCAGCATTGTTACAAGAATGGAAACATGATGATAGAAAGATGTATGAAATGGCAACAATATTCCAAGTTCAATTTTGCATCCATTTGCTTACTGATGTTTTGACTGATATAAATAAGTTGAGTCAATGATTTCAAGAGGAACACATCGATATAACATCCATTGGCATGCAATTAGATGTCCTCATTGATCTTCTTCGAAGAAGATTCTTGCAAAACATATTTGGGTCTGGTTCTCAACATGTTTCAAATTTCTTAAAGAAATCAAAAAATGGAAATTTGGATTTTATTGATAATACAGGTGTTTTACATGTCCATTCATTAAGATTTGAACCTTTACCAAATTCGCTTGGGTTTGGTACTATGGAAGATAGCATTGAATTAGGAAAAGCATTTATCCAAAAGTTGGTCGACTGTCCCAATGATAGGTTTACCGATTTGCCGGTATTTAATGCAACAAAACTTTTTAGTCCCCATTATTAATTCCCCCCCCCCCCCACCCCACCCTACATACCTTAAATACCTTGTAATTATGAATGATTATTGTATTTGTTTGGGTGAGGAGCTCAAGGCCAAGGCCCCACCACCAAACCTTCTAAGTTATAAGGTTAAAATTATTATTGATAAAAGATAAATTAAGGGGACGAAAAGACAACAACAAAAAATTCAGGAAATACACTCTGGTGTCGTGGGCGTCGTAAGGGAGAATTAACACTATACGCTCACTCGATCGAATTACTTAGGTGTCCTAACTAAAAATCTATAGGTATATTGAGTTAATGGTTGATCTCAAGCATGTGATTATATGACATTCGAAATAACATACCCATAAGAAAACGATCAGTATAGTATTAATCGAATGAATACTATAAATCATATTACGAAAACTTGGTCCATATACACTTTTGAAGAAATATAGGGATCAAAGCACCTCAATATACCTACACCACAAAAATATTATGAGGGAATATAAGAATAAAAGATGCGTGTATGTTTGATAGACTTGGATGATTAAGTTGTCAATCCAAAATAAATTCTCTCATCGGACCTCGCCTGACTCTCGAATTTGAATACTTTTAGACACAACCTGTTTGATTTTGTACATCCAGGTCTTGTTTTAGAAACGATGTTGGGTTTATACTTGAGTAAGTCAGTATGTCAAGGGCCCTACCTTTGAATGTAAAGGAGTTCCGTTAATTAGACTCTTACCCAAGAATCATGATATATTCTGGGTTCCTCTAATAATTAACACCTGCTCACTATATTGATGCAGTAATAACTGCACTACAAAGGTAACCGACTAGATAACCGATCTCTTACCTTTGGGGTTCCAAAACGCAAGGCTCAAACCTAGTTTTATGTCGAGGCTAGCTAGACTTGACTTATCTAAAAAAATCCTTCTTACAAAAGAAATGAATTTTAACTATTTTTAAATATGAAAATGGGTCTTATACTCCACACCATCCGTTGTTTTGATTTTTGCTCAAAAGAAGGAAGGGTGTCGGCTTGGAACATGGGCATGCAAAAAAATCGATAGCCATGGCCACGATTTAAGGAAGACAGTTCTCTAGAATCACAAGGGAATAGGGAAACACGTGACAAGTTGTAACGGCAATGTTATTCAGGGAGAAAGCTGGGCCGATGTGAGGGGAGGTTGCGTTACTTAAAAGAAGGGGTATTTTATTTATATAAAGGGAGGATATGGATCTTTTTAAAGGGAAGACTTTCTACGTTTGAGGAGGTGCTTTTGCGCATTGAGGATCACTGCCCTCGACGTTTTATCTCTATGTCTTTCCTTTATGAAAGGATTTTCTGCTAGTACTTTCCTTTTGTTTGCTCGATGCTCAGTATGGGGTTTCTCCTGGTCACCTTACTGGACGGACCCATTTACGTTTGAATTAGAACACCATGAAAAGATTGGCTGGAGACGGGATTCTACTATCACGCGAATTCTGATTCGGTATGGTTCTTGTTAGCATCTACATTATAGTTTATTTTTAAGTATTCTTCTTGTAGGATCATTGCAATGTATTACCCCATTGGGAAAATGCCAGTAGACCTGAATATTAGTAAAAATTTGTTTATCGACTTGATGATGTGTGTGATTGATTTGATTTGTTTCCATTAGCTTTATACTTTTCGATATGCACTCGAACGAAATATGTGACCCTCTTCCAGTAGAGTGGATCCATTGGGTTTATTTTATTAATCGATTTATGTGTAAATCATGGAAGTGATTGGATCTAATCCACTTCATTTTTCCTCTACATAGTTTGTGCTCAGATCTAGATCTGAAGGGTAATCACTTTTTGCCTCTACCTTTATTGTGTTACGACTTAGATCTTGTATGTGATCACTTTTTGCCTCTGCATTTTCCTAGGAAGTCAACCCTTTTCATATTGATTGTGTTCAGACCTCGTCGGGTGGATATTTGGGATTTGGTAAAGATAATCCTGGCCGCTAAGTTCTGTCCATTTTAGATAAAAAATAAGGGTTATGAGTGATACCTGGGTAGTTGCAAGAAATATAATCCCTCGCTCGTTGTCTGTTGGCTTGAATCTGATGTTTTTGTTTTTCCCATAAAAACGCTCCCGTACATGAAATATATTTCCCACAATGGATGGTAACCATGAAACAAATGTATGCAAGTATGTGTATAAGCTTTTACGACCAGCGCTTAGTTAAACAAATAGGCATGCATTAAGGTGATCTCTTTTTATGAGAGTTGACGAAGTTTGGTTTTTTTTTTAATATTAAGTGTATGCAAGTATGTGTATAAGCTTTTACGACCAGTGTTTAGTTAAACAAATAGCCATGCATTAAGGTGATCTCTTTTTATGAGAGTTGACGAAGTTTGGATTTTTTTTATAATATTAAGAGCAATCGAATCCACTAAGAATTACTTTCTTTTCCTTTACTATTAAAGATATATTATCTTTATGGACTCGTCATGTTAAAGTAGTAAGGTAGTGTGAATATATGAGATATTATAAATAAAGGTGTGGTGTGTGATGATTATCGTTTACTATTAAAGATATATTATCTTTATGGACTCGTCATGTTAAAATAGTAAAGTGACATGAATGTATGAGATATTGTGTGTGATGATTGTCCTTTATTATTAAAGATATACTATCTTTATGAACTCGTCATGATAAAATAGTAAAGTGACATGAACGTATGAGATATCATAAATAAAGGGTGGTGTGTGATATTATGTAAGGGTATAAGAAAAGTAAAAGAGGTAATGAGAATAGATGTGGCTATTTAGTGTTATTTAGAATAAATGTGGTTATATTAATATATATTACATTAACCATCCCTTAAGAAAAACCATATTTTATGGCGTTAGATCTCGATTTCTTGATAGTAGTGACTTAAACTTACTAATGAAAAACTAATATTTTCTGGTTATATGGGTTGTGGGTTGATAAAATAAAGGTTCTCTCTCATTATCTGAGAAACAAACAATGACAAGGCGAAAGGGATAACCCATCGGATATGATGTAGTTTGTATACCTTCATATGTCGATTTATAAATAAAGAAGCTGACTAATTTTGGTGGACGTAACCACAAGGTTGGGGTGAACCACGTATATTAGTGTGTCTCTGGTTTTTGTGTGTAAATGTTCATTTTCCTTGTATTGTATGGTTTTGCATACTTCTCATTTATTGTTGCAACCTTGTCAATTGATTAAATATTGTGGAAAGATAGTTCAGTAAAATTATTGGTATAGTAATGATTTCTGATCTGCACACTAGTATTGCTTAAAGACAGTATGATGATGAAATTCTTTGGACTACACCTCTTAAGGGCATGAACAATAATTTATTGGAGTTAAATTAAGATATGGTCTCCAAAAATGAACATTATATTGCTGATTTTTACAAATTGAATAAAAGTATACCTCTTATGATTTCTTTAGTTAGAGATAAGAATGAAGAGTCCTCAATTAGCACACCTTTGCTTAAATGGGATGATAATGATATAAATCTGCACCTTTGACAATAGACACATCATGGTTAAGGGTTTATAAATAGCTAATCATAAATCACTTAGAGGCACATAGTGTAAGAGTACAGTTCAATACTTATTTGAAAAGTGATAAATGGGTACTTGTAAAAATGATAATTTGAGACTGAATATAAGCATTCCTCTATTGGAAGGAAAACATGTTCTTTTAAACATACAATGCATCACGTGTATGGTTCAATGGCGAAGTCTTGCTTCATTGTAATTCGCACGGTCAAAAATATCATATTACAAGTGAGGCTTTCAAGGAAATACTAAGACCTATTAAGGAATTATATTAAAGGAATAGCTTATGTAACTCTATCAAAGATATAAGTTGTTTTTAATAGTAATTTTTGGATGTTACATGTATGATATGATCGACAGCCCAATCATGTGATGATGATTTTACTACTGATCTTATGTGGTAAATAAGGGTTGGAATTATTGAATAAGGTCCTGACCTAACGTGATAAGCACACATTAACTTTTATTTTTTTTAAAGAGTTTGCAATGAACGATGTTAACACAATTGATTCATGATGCTTCAGTGAACGGTTCACAATATGTTTTAAATTGTACCTTCCCATTTTAATTGTAGATATACTTAGTCTTTCAAAAAAAAAATACAAAAATTTGCTTGTTCACATGGAGACATTACATATGGTATCACAGCCAAAGTGATAGCACTCGGGCCTATTTTGGGCTCAACATGAAGTAGAAAGTAGAAAGGATGTTAAGACTAACTGATGAAATGACTTTTGTTGATGCATGACAATGATGGACGGGGAAAAACGAGTTGGGAAATATACCAACAGATTGGATAGAGATCACTGCGGGAACTTGGCAAGTGAAAAAGTTAAAAAGATTTTGCGGGTTCTGTAAGTTGGTAATAATACTTCCTCTTTTTTTTCTGAAAATGATTACTGTTTCAGACTTGGTGTTTGTATCCCTAAGCAGGGGTGATCCCTCTCTGCAATATATTTTCGCGAAAATTTAATTGTTCTTTTCAATCCTGCGTAGGTTTTATCTTCCTTCAGGCAATATTTGTCTTATTATGTGCATATGTTTCATTGTATAACAACTTACTAATAGATTTTGGGAGAGTACTTAATTTTCATGAGAATCTCTTTGTTCTTCTCGAGGAAAATCCAGCGTAAATCTATTTTTTTTCTTTTAGCTAGCTTGCTATCAGCTTTTAGAGAGTACTTAACCGAGCGGTCATTTGCCTTTTTATGTTTATTTTGTGCATAAAATAATTGACATTTCTATGTATTGAATATTTGGTTCGATTTCTTGTCATAGGTTTAAAATTAGTAAGCAGATATGATGTATGAATACAATATAGATTTGCGTTGTCTAACATTCTATACTCTGCACACTATATTGCTAGTTGACATACGGCTTTAGGAGTATGGGCTCCAAATTAAAATGTCGTCTGTGTTTTGAGTTTTCTTAAAAACCAAATTGATTTGGAATCGATAAACCCTGTATGGTGGTGCATATTCGCGAATGGTTGGTTATCATAAATCACACTTGTGTGAACAATTTTTTTTTATCATTTCATACATAAATCTAGTTGCAGGTGTGTAGTTGTTACTCATAGTTACCTTTAGTTTTGCATGGGAGAGCCGACAGGTACAAATTAAATTTTGTTACTTGTCCACTGCTGCAACTAGATCGCTACGATTGGTCAGTTGTTAATAAAATTTACAATATCTTTATACACATGATTGTTTAATTTCCTTCTATCTAAGTCATATCTAGACTTCGATGCCTATAAATTCCTTTGGAACAGAGTATATTGTGATTTGGTTAAAAATTATATACTTTAGGTTTGATAACGTTTGATGCCCAATCTTGGTAATGCAATGTGTGGGCTTGAATAGATCCAATAAATGATGCCGTCAAAATTACTGGTAAAGCATTGGACTTACCTTACATCTAAAAATGTGTTAGGGTGTCCAAATTTCGCTAATGCATTAATTTGGGTGGGGTATATCTAACAAACTTTTGATATCGTTTATATGACGCAAATGCTTGATGCGTGATTTAGTTTGAGCGGATCTAAAGGGAAGTTATCATGTTTCAATTATTTTGCTAGTTGAATCGTTTTGATTGAATGCCAAAGGATAGAGAGTAAGATCTTTATTTAGAAATCATTACAGTTCGGACATTTAAAACTCGGCTTTAACGATCGAGCTGCAGATGGAATGTCTGAGTTTTGAGAAGCTACTATTAATATTTGAAGATGGTAAGTGAATGAATGATGCATAATAGTATGGACTAACTTGCAGGAGTATGCGTGAAAATTCACCAATTGAAATGGACTATTTGCTTCAAAATTCACTGTCTTAAATAAGGGAGATAAAACACCCGGGAACGAGTGTTGTTATAAATTTTGTATTTCAAGGTTTTTATGAAACAGGGATTAACTGTGGATTGTGGTGTTGTGTACTGACATTGCAGGGCTTTACTATGATTCTGACCATCTCACGATCAATGTAAGAAGATGGATTTTAACCCACTTGCAATAAAGTGATGGTTTATTCTGAATGAATTATGAGATTGTATGAACCATGCATGATGGTAAGGGTACAATCACTACAACTTAGGAAATGTTGATTAAATGAATAAAAATGATGTTTATCGTTGGATGTTAATTATATTAACCGTGAAGCCAATGTCATGAATCAAGACAATGACAGTGAAGTCATTTTAAACACCAAAGAATGTGTGTCACAAATAGTCAAAAGTTGTAATTAACATTAAAAACGAATAAGGAAAATACATGCTGTAGGAGCACAATGTTGTTAGGCAAGTGATTGTCGTGTGAGCACATTGGTGTTACGCATACATGCTGTGGGAGCACATTGTGTTAGGCAAGTGATTGCCCTGTGAGCACATTGGTGTTAGGCATATGATATGGCAAGAAAAATTGATGATCTAACTCTACCTTACCTTTGGGTAGGAAGGAATTCTTGAACTCAAGTGAGGAGGCTTGAGGGGAAACCATATAAGAGTTATGATATCAATAGTAAGACCTAGGCAAAGCTGGACATCTAGAAGACAGGACGTTGTTTGATGTCACTTAGGAGAAAACTTTTGACTAGCTGTCAAAAGGGAGAGTAACCTCAGATATAGCCCGGAAGTCCACAGGGGAATTTACAAAAGAACTCCAAGGAGAGTTTGATGATCAACAAGGGTGTTGGGGAATATTTTCATCTCCATGTTATAATGAAGGAAAAAATGTGTTAATGTTCTAAGTAATGAAACTCTTGAATCTAAGACCTGAGTAGGAAGAAACTCCCTTAGAGGAGTAGAGGAATGAGAATTTTGATGTTCTAATTGGAAAAGATGAGAAAATATGATTTATCTATGAGCCAATTAGATTATTGATGCAAGGATTAATGTTAGAAGATGTTCCATAAATCGCAATTTTTGGTATTGCAAAAAGGATCCATTGTCCATGATTTGCACTGAATTATGAAATTTTGACAGGAAACTATAGGTTTTGAAAAATTGGTGGCTTGTGAAAACTCAGGAAAGATCGAGGGAGACCATAATAGGAAAGGTGAAGCAAGAAAACATGACTCATAAGGAGAAGGACACTGGCTAAAGACATGAACACCGAGGACGGTGTTATTATTAAGGGGAGGAGGATGTAATGTCCCCCCCGCTACATACCTTAAATACCTTGTAATTATGAATGATTATTGTATTTGTTTGGGTGAGGAGCTCAAGGCCAAGGCCCCACCACCAAACCTTCTAAGTTATAAGGTTAAAATTATTATTGATAAAAGATAAAGTAAGGGGACGAAAAGACAACAACAAAAAATCCAGGAAATACACTCTGGTGTCGTGGGCATCGTAAGGGAGAATTAACACTATACGCTCACTCGATCGAATTACTTATGTGTCCTAACTAAAAATCTATAGGTATATTGAGTTAATGGTTGATCTCAAGCATGTGATTATATGACATTCGAAATAACCTACCCATAAGAAAAGGATCAATATAGTATTAATCGAATGAATACTATAAATCATATTACGGGAACTCGGTCCATATACACTTTTGAAGAAATGTAGGGATTAAAGGACCTCAATATACCTACACCACAAAATTATTATGAGGGAATATAAGAATAAAAGATGCGTGTATGTTTGATAGACTTGGATGATTAAGTTGTCAATCCAAAATAAATTCTCTCATCGGACCTCGCCTGACTCTAGAATTCGAATACTTTTAGACACAACCTGTTTGATTTTGTACATCCAGGTCTTGTTTTAGACACGATACTGGGTTTATACTTGAGTAAGTCATGATGTCCAGGGCCCTACCTTTGAATGTAAAGGAGTTCTGTTAATTAGAATCTTACCCAAGAATCATGATATATTTTGGGTTCCTCTAATAATTAACACCTGCTCACTATATTGATGCAGTAATAACTGCACTACAAAGGTAACCGACTAGATAACCGATCTCTTGCCTTTGGGGTTCTAAAATGCAGGGCTCAAACTTAGTTTTATGACGAGGCTAGCTAGACTTGACTTATCTAAAAAAATCCTTCTTACAAAGGAAATGAATTTTAACTATTTTTAAATATGAAAATGGGTCTTATACTCCACACCATCCATTGTTTTGATTTTTGCTCAAAAGAAGGAAGGGTGTCAGCTTGGAACATGGGCATGCAAAAAAATCGATAGCCATGACCATGATTTAAGGAGAATAGTTCGCTAGAATCACAAGGGAATAGGGAAACATGTGACAAGTTGTAACGGCAATGTTATTCAGGGAAAAAGCTGGGCCGATGTGAGGGGAGGTTGCGTTACTTAAAAAAAGGGGTATTTTATTTATATAAAGGGAGGATATGGATCTTTTTAAAGGGAAGACTTTCTGTGTTTGAGGAGGGGCTTTTGCGCATTGAGGAGCACTGCCCTCAACGTTTTATCTCTATGTCTTCCTTTATGAAAGGATTTTCTACTAGTACTTTCCTTTTGTTTGCTCGATGCTCAGTATGGGGTTTCTCCTGGTCACCTTACTGGACGGACCCATTTACGTTTGAATTAGAACACCATGAAAATATTGGCTGGAGACGGGATTCTACTATCACGCGAATTCTGATTCAGTATGGTTCCTGTTAGCATCTGCATTATAGTTTATTTTTAAGTATTCTTCTTGTAGGATCGTTGCAATGTATTACCCCATTGGGAAAACGCTAGTAGACATGAATATTGGTAAAAAAAATTTATCGACTTGATGATGTTTGTGATTGATTTGATTTGTTTCCATTGGCTTTATACTTTTCGATATGCACCCAAACGAAATCTGTGACCCTCTCCCAGTAGAGTGTATCCATTGGGTTTTTTTTATTAATCAATTTATGTGTAAATCATGGAAGTGATTGGATCTAATCCACTTCCTTTTTCCTCTACATAGTTTGTGCTCAGATCTAGATCTGAAGGGTAATCACTTTTTGCCTCTGCCTTTATTGTGTTATGACTTAGATATTGTAGGTGATCACTTTTTTCCTCTGCATTTTCCTAGGAAGCCAACCCTTTTCATATTGATTGTTTTCAGACCTCGTTGGGTGGATATTTGGGATTTGGTAAAGATAATCCTGGCCGCTAAGTTCTGTCCATTTTAGATAAAATATAAGGGTTATGAGTGATACTTGGGTGGTTGCAAGAAATATAATCCCTCGCTCGTTGTCTGTTGGTTTGAATTTGATGTTTTTGTTTTTCCCATAAAAACGCTCCCGTACATGAAATATATTTCCCACAATGGATGGTAACCGTGAAACAAATGTATGCAAGTATGTGTATAAGCTTTTACGACCAGCGCTTAGTTAAACAAATAGACATGCATTAAGGTGATCTCTTTTTATGAGAGTTGACCAAGTTTGGATTTTTTTTATAATATTAAGTGTATGCAAGTATGTGTATAAGCTTTTACGACCAGTGTTTAGTTAAACAAATAGCCATGCATTAAGGTGATCTCTTTTTATGAGAGTTGACGAAGTTTGGATTTTTTTTATAATATTAAGAGCAATCGAATCCACTAAGAATTACTTTATCTTCCTTTACTATTAAAGATATATTATCTTTATGGACTCGTCATGTTAAAGTAGTAAGGTAGTGTGAATATATGAGATATTATAAATAAAGGTGTGGTGTGTGATGATTATCGTTTACTATTAAAGATATATTATCTTTATGAACTCATCATGGTAGATGAGTGAGGTACTATGAATGTATGAGATATTGTGTGTGATGATTGTCCTTTATTATTAAAAATATACTATCTTTATGAACTCGTCATGATAAAATAGTAAAGTGACATGAATGTATGAAATATCATAAATAAAGGGTGGTGTGTGATATTATGTAAGGGTATAAGAAAAGTAAAAGAGGTAATGAGAATGAATGTGGCTATTTAGTGTTATTTAGAATAAATGTGGTTATATTAATATATATGCATAAAAGGTTATATTTATGAAAGTCTTATGTAAGTGTGGTGATGGATTGTGTTACATTAACCACCCCTCAAGAAAAACCACATTTTATGGCATTAGGTCTCGATTTCTTGATAGTAGTGACTTAAACTTACTAATGAAAAACTAATATTTTCTGGTTATATGGGTTGTGGGTTGATAATATAAAGGTTCGCTCTCATTACCTGAGAAACAAACAATGACAAGGTGAAAGGGATAACCCATTGGATATGATGTAGTTTGTATACCTTCATATGTTGATTTATAAATAAAGAAGTTGACTAATTTTGGTGGACGTCACCCCAAGGTTGGGGTGAACCACGTATATTGGTGTGTCTCTGGTTTTTGTGTGTAAATGTTCATTTTCCTTGTATTGTATGGTTTTGCATACTTCTCATTTATTTTTGCAACCTTGTCAATTGATTAAATATTGTGGAAAGATAGTTCAGTAAAATTATTGGTATAGTAATGATTTTTGATCTGCACACTAGTATTGCTTAAAGACACTATGATGATGAAATTCTTTGGATTACACCTCTTAAGGGCATGAACAATAATTTATTGGATTTAAATTAAGATATGGTCTCCAAAAATGAACATTATATTGCTGATTTTTACAAATTGAATAAAAGTATACCTCTTATGATTTCTTTAGTTAGAGATAAGAATGAAGAGTCCTCAATTAGCACACCTTTGCTTAAATGGGATGATAATGATATAACTCTGCACCTTTGACAATAGACACATGATGGTTAAAGGTTTATAAATAGCTAATCGTAAATCACTTAGAGGCACATAGTGTAAGAGTACAATTCAATACTTATTTGAAAAGTGATAAATGGGTACTTGTAAAAATGATAATTTGAGACTGAATATAAACATTGCTCTATTGGAAGGAAAACATGTTCTTTTAAAGATACAATGCATCACGTGTATGGTTCAATGGCGAAGTCTTGTTTCATTGTAATTCACACGGTCAAAAATATCATATTACAAGTGAGGCTTTCAAGGCAAGACTAAGACCTATTAAGGAATTATATTAAAGGAATAGCTTATGTAACTCTATCAAAGATATAAGCTGTTTTTTATAGTAATTTTTGGATGTTACATGTATGATATGATTGACAGCCCAATCATGTGACAATGGTTTTACTACTGATCTTATGTGGTAAATAAGGGTTGGAATTATTGAATAAGGTCCTGACCTAACGTGATAAGCACACATTAACTTTTATTTTTTTTAAAGAGTTTGCAATGAACGATGTTAACACAATTGATTCATGATGCTTTAGTGAACGGTTCACAATATGTTTTAAATTGTACATTCCCATTTTAATTGTAGATATACTTAGTCTTTAAAAAAAAAATACAAAAATTTGCTTGTTCACATGGAGACATTACATATGGTATCAGAGTCAAAGTGATAGCACTTGGGCCTATTTTAGGCTCAACATGAAGTAGAAAGTAGAAAGGATGTTAAGACTAACTAATGAAATGACTTTTGCTGATGCATGACAATGATGGACAGGGAAAATGAGTTGGGAAATATACCAACAGATTGGATAGAGACCACTGTGGGGAACTTGGCAAGTGAAAAAGTTAAAAAGAGTTTGCGAGTTCTGTAAGTTGGTAATAATACTTCCTCTTTTTTTTTCTGAAAATGATTATTGTTTCATACTTGGTGTTTGTATCCCTAAGCAGGGGTGATCCCTCTCTGTAATATATTTTCGCGAAAATTTAATTGTTCTTTTCAATCCTGCGTAGGTTTTATCTTCCTTCAGGCGACATTTGTCTTATTCTGTGCATATGTTTCGTTGTATAACAAATTACTAATAGCTTTTGGGAGAGTACTTAATTTTCATGAGAATATCTTTGTTCTTCTCGAGGAAAATCCAGCGTAAATCTATTTTTTTTCTTTTAGCTGAGAATCATTTTATGCTAGCTTGCTATCATCTTTTAGAGAGTACTTAACCGAGAGGTCGTTTGCCTTTTTATGTTTGTTTTGTGCATAAAATAATTGACATTTCTATGCATCGAATATTTGGTTCGATTTCTTGTCATAGGCTTAAAATTAGTAAGCAGATATGATGTATGAATACAGTATAGATTTGCTTTGTCTAACATTCTATACTCTACACACTATGTTGCTAGTTGACATACGGCTTTAGGAGTATGGTATCCATATGAAAATGTCGTCTATGTTTTGAGTTTTCTTAAAAACCAAATTGATTTGGAATCGATAAACCCTGTATGGTGGTGCAGATTCACGAATGGTTGGTTATCATAAATCACACTTGTGTGAACAATTTTTTTTTATCATTTCATACATAAATCTGGTTGCACGTGTGTAGTTGTTACTCACAGTTACCTTTAGTTTTGCAGGGGAGAGCCGATAGGTACAAATTAAATTTTGTTACTTGTCTACTGCTACAACTAGATCGCTACGATTGGTCAGTTGTTAATAAAATTTACAATATCTTTATACAGATGATTGTTTAATTGCCTTCTATCTAAGTCATATCTAGACTTCGATGCCTGTAAATTCCTTTGGAACAGAGTATACTGCAATTTGGTTATAAATTATATACTTTAGGTTTGATAACGTTTGATGCCCAATCTTGGTAATGCAATGTGTGGGCTTGAATAGATCTAATAAACGATGCCGTGAAAATTACTGGTAAAGCATTGGACTTGCCTTACGTCTGAAAACATGTCAGGGTGTCCAAATTTCGCTAATGCATTAATTTGGGTGGGGTATATCTAACAAACTTTTGATATCATTTATATGACGCAAATGCTTGATGCGTGATTTAGTTTGAGCGGATCTAAAGGGAAGTTATCATGTTTCAATTATTTTTCTAGTTGAATCCTTTTGATTGAATGCAAAAGGATAGAGATTAAGATCTTTATTTAGAAATCATTACAGTTCAGATATTTAAAACTCGGCTTTAACGATCGAGCTGCAGATGTAATGTCTGATTTTTGAGAAGCTACTATTAATATTTTAAGATGGTAAGTGACTGAATGATGCATAATAGTATGGACTAACTTGCAGAAGTATGCGTGAAAATTCATCAATTGAAATGGACTATTTGCTTCAAAATTCACTGGCTTAAATAAGGGAGATAAAACACCTAGGAATGAGTGTTGTTATAAATTTCGTATTTCAAGGTTTTCATGAAACAGGGATTAACTGTGGATTGTGGTGTTATGTACTGACATTGCAGGGCTTTACTATGATTCTGACCATCTCACGATCAATGTAAGAACATGGATTTTAATCCACTTCCAATAAAGTGATGGTTTATTATGAATGAATTATGAGATTGTATGAACCATGCATGATGGTAAGGGTACAATCACTACAACTTAGGAAATGTTGATTAAATGAATAAAAATTATGTTTGTCGTTGGATGTTAATTATATTAACCGTGAAGCCAATGTCATGAATCAAGACAATGACAGTGAAGTCATTTTAAACACCAAAGAATGTGTGTCACAAATAGTCAAAATTTGTAATTAACATTAAAAATGAATAAGGAAAATACATGCTGCAGGAGCATAATGTTGTTAGGCAAGTGATTGTCGTGTGAGCACATTGGTGTTAGGCATACATGTTGTGGGAGCACATTGTGTTAGGCAAGTGATTGCCCTGTGAGCGCATTGGTGTTAGGCATATGATGTGGCAAGAAAAATTGATGATCTAACTCTACCTTACCTTTGGGTAGGAAGGAATTCTCGAACTCAAGTGAGGAGGCTTGAGGGGAAACCATATAAGAGTTATGATATCAATAGTAAGACCTAGGAAAAGCTAGACATCTAGAAGACAGGACGATGTTTGATGTCACTGAGGAGAAAAATTTTGAGTAGCTGTCAAAAGGGAGAGTAACCTTAGATATAGCCCAGAAGTCCACACAGGAATTTACAAAAGAACTGCAAGGAGAGTTTGATGATCAACAAGGGTGTTGGGGAATATTTTCATCTCCATGTTATAATGAACGAAAAATGTGTTAATGTTATAAGTAATGAAACTCTTGAATCTAAGACCCGAGTAGGCAAAAACTCCCTTAGAGGAGTAAAGGAATGAGAATTTTGATGTTCTAATTGGAAAAGATGAGAAAAGATGAATTATATATGAGCCAATTACATTATTGATGCAAGGATGAACGTTAGAAGATGTTCCATAAATCGCAATTTTTGGTATTGCAAAAAGGATCCATTGTCCATGATTTGCACTGAATTATGAAATTTTGACAGGAAACTATAGGTTTTGAAAAATTGGTGGCTTGTGAAAACTCAGGAAAGATCGAGGGAGACCATAATAGGAAAGGTGAAGCAAGAAAACATGACTCATAAGGAGAAGGACACTGGCTAAAGACATGAACACCGAGGACGGTGTTATTATTAAGGGGAGGAGGATGTAATGTCCCCCCCGCTACATACCTTAAATACCTTGTAATTATGAATGATTATTGTATTTGTTTGGGTGAGGAGCTCAAGGCCAAGGCCCCACCACCAAACCTTCTAAGTTATAAGGTTAAAATTATTATTGATAAAAGATAAAGTAAGGGGACGAAAAGACAACAACAAAATATCCAGGAAATACACTCTAGTGTCGTGGGCGTCGTAAGGGAGAATTAACACTATACGCTCACTCGATTGAATTACTTATGTGTCCTAACTAAAAATCTATAGGTATATTGAGTCAATGGTTGATCTCAAGCATGTGATTATATGACATTCGAAATAACCTACCCATAAGAAAAGGATCAGTATAGTATTAATCGAATGAATACTATAAATCATATTACGGGAACTCGGTCCATACACACTTTTGAAGAAATGTAGGGATTAAAGGACCTCAATATACCTACACCACAAAATTATTATGAGGGAATATAAGAATAAAATATGCGTGTATGTTTGATAGACTTGGATGATTAAGTTGTCAATTCAAAATAAATTCTCTCATTGGACCTCGCCTGACTCTAGAATTCGAATACTTTTAGACACAACCTGTTTGATTTTGTACATCCAGGTCTTGTTTTCGACACGATACTGGGTTTATACTTGAGTAAGTCAGGATGTCCAGGGCCCTACCTTTGAATGTAAAGGAGTTCTATTAATTAGACTCTTACCCAAGAATCATGATATATTTTGGGTTCCTATAATAATTAACACCTGCTCACTATATTGATGTAGTAATAACTACACTACAAAGGTAACCGACTAGATAACCGATCTCTTGCCTTTGGGGTTCCAAAACGCAGGGCTCAAACCTAGTTTTATGCCGAGGCTAGCTAGACTTGACTTATCTAAAAAAATCCTTCTTACAAAGGAAATGAATTTTAACTATTTTTAAATATGAAAATGGGTCTTATACTCCACACCATCCATTGTTTTGATTTTTGATCAAAAGAAGCAAGGGTGTCGGCTTGGGACATGGGCATGCGAAAAAATCGATAGCCATGACCACGATTTAAGGCGGACAGTTCGCTAGAATCACAAGGGAATAGGGAAACATGTGACAAGTTGTAACGGCAATGTTATTCAGGGAAAAAGCTGGGCCGATGTGAGGGGAGGTTGCGTTACTTAAAAAAGGGGGTATTTTATTTATATAAAGGGAGGATATGGATCTTTTTAAAGGGAATACTTTCTGTGTTTGAGGAGGGGATTTTGCACATTGAGGAGCACTGTCCTCAATGTTTTATCTCTATGTCTTTCCTTTATGAAAGGATTTTCTGCTAGTACTTTCCTTTTGTTTGCTCGATGCTCAGTATGGGATTTCTCTTGGTCACCTTACTGGATAGACCCATTTACGTTTGAATTAGAACACCATGAAAAGATTGGTTGGAGACGGGATTCTACTATCACGCGAATTGTGATTTGGTATGGTTCCTATTAGCATCTGCATTATATTTTATTTTTAAGTATTCTTCTTGTAGGATCGATGCAATGTATTACCCCATTGGGAAAACGCCAGTAGACCTGAATATTGGTAAAAATTTCTTTATCGACTTGATGATGTGTGTGATTGATTTGATTTGTTTCCATTGGATTTATACTTTTCGATATGCACCCGAACGAAATCTGTGACCCTCTTCCAGTAGAGTGTATCCATTGGGTTTATTTTATTAATCGATTTATGTGTAAATTGTGGAAGCGATTGGATCTAATCCACTTCGTTTTTCCTCAAAATGGTTTGTGCTCGGATCTAGATCTAAAGGGTAATCACTTTTCGCCTCTACCTTTATTGTGAACATACGACTTAGATCTTGTAGGTGATCCCTTTTTGCCTCTGCATTTTCCTAGGAAGTCAACCCTTTTCATATTGATTGTGTTCAGACCTCGTTGGGTGGATATTTGGGATTTGGTAAAGATAATCCTAGCCGCTAAGTTCTGTCCATTTTTAGATAAAAAATAAGGGTTATGAGTGATACCTGGGTGGTTGCAAGAAATATAATCCCTCGCTCGTTGTCTATTGGTTTGAATCTGATGTTTTTCTTTTTCCCATAAAAACGCTCCCATACATGAAATATATTTCCCATAGTGGATGGTAACCGTGAAACAAATGTATGCAAGTATGTGTATAAGCTTTTACGACCAGCGCTTAGTTAAACAAATAGGCATGCATTAAGGTGATCTCTTTTTATGAGAGTTGACGAAGTTTGGATTTTTTTTATAATATTAAGTGTATGCAAGTATGTGTATAATCTTTTACGACCAGTGTTTAGTTAAACAAATAGCCATGCATTAAGGTGATCTCTTTTCATGAGAGTTTACGAAGTTTGGATTTTTTTTATAATATTAAGAGCAATCGAATCCACTAAAAATTACTTTATTTTCCTTTACTATTAAAGATATATTATCTCTATGGACTCGTCATGTTAAAGTAGTAAGGTAGTGTGAATATATGAGATATTATAAACTATCAATTGTACCTAGGGGTGCAATAAAAGAACGCCGTGTTGCAAGGTAAGCAAGGAGATGTGGACATATACAACAAGACATTATATTCTTCACATAATCGGCCATTACATTATAAAAATGTATTCTTCTCTCATCCAAATGAGAATGGATTGTTAGTTTTTGTAGTTCTTATGTTACAATCAAGTAACATTGCATCAATTTATGGATTTATCTACTATCTTGTTCCTTATACTAATGATTGTCAAATTCCAATTTATTAATAAAATCTAGTTTTTTGTGTCCTTATCTTTCTTAGAGTTTATACAAATTTTTTACTTGCAGAATAACTATAATTTTTGAATACTGTTCTGTTCAAAATAAAAGTTATAACAGTTTCATCATTGATAGATGCCAACCATTATCTATCCACTTGGAAAGCTGAGGTACAGACTACCCATGTATTGTTAACAAAAGCTGTGAAGTCTATAACTAAGACATTTCTAAAAACCCCTGATATAGCTCTATACCAAAAAATATTGAACTTGAGAAAGAAGAAAAGAACAAATGATGTGGTTTACTTAAAAGTCTAAATGCACAGAAGAAAGACTTTCTACTAAATATGAGTAAATCATGAAAGTAAAATAACTATGAAGTATGAACATAGAGAGGGATAAGATACATACTCTTCATAGCAAAGTAATGAATAGGACCATGTTAGCTCAATTATTCAATAAAAGAGAGTTACTCAAATAAATTAATACAACAAGTTGTAAGTTAAGCAAGGAGGTGTGGACATATACAGCAAGAAAGACAATTTGGAGTGTTGAACCACAAATTTTAGTAAATAAAATCATCATTGTTGAGGACCTGCTTAGAAATTAATACGAAGAATGTCTGCTCAAAGCAATTCTCTGACAAAAGGAAAAATTGCAGAACAAATAAAACCCTCGAGGAGTTTAAAGAAGGAAGAGGGGAACTGCAAGTAATGTAGGCACCCATGTTAAGACATTCAATTGGAATTCTTAGTTTGCTTTCTTAGGAGAGCAAATTGTTCTGAGAAAGTAGAAAACACTTAAACTGTACTGAGAAAGTAGAAAACACTGTTTTGCTGACTGTTTACATGTGAACTGAAGCATTCAGTCTTCCCACTTACAAGAAATTAGCTCTTACTGAAGCAATGCATGTGAAGAGTCTTTACTAATTAATTACTTTTCAAGATTTATTAATTATCGAGTGGAGATATAAAGCCATGCATGTGAAGAGTCTTTACTTTGGAGAAAAAGATTTAGAGTATATAATCATGTATCTAAGATGGTTGTTTCCTTTTCAATATTTAGTATATTAAAGACTGATTGTTTGATTATTTTATTAATTATGTAATTTGTTTTGTTTTTTAGGAAAAAAAATCATAATTTATTTTCTATAAAATGAAAATTATATAGAATAGATGTATATAGATTCTATGGATTTATATGATATCTTTATCAAAATGAGGCCTTCATAACCTCTTGATACCAATCATATTTCCTGACTACATCTTCAGCCAAAAAGTAAAAAATGTCTATTAATTATTGACTATTACACTTTAAATTCCCTCTACATACTGTATAGTGCAAGGGTACTAAACTATTCAAGGAAACTGGTCTTGAGCTATGAACAGAAAAAATATATGTATAACATTCAAAAGAAAAGTAGGCTCAAGCACTGTGGTATTGCTTTCATCCAGCACAATCCTTCTTTGACTTTTCATACCACCCAGCTGTTGGTAGCTACCAGCAAACCTTATTTGGAAATATTTGTATGCCCGAGAATTAAGCTCTCCATACACATGGAAGAAAGAGATACGGTTGAATGCTTCTACCATTCATTTCACTTGGTAGCTGTTGGCAGCTACCAACAAACCTTATATGGAAATATTCGTATGCCTGAGACTTAAGCTCTCCATACACATGGAAGAAAGAGATATGGTTGAATGCTTCTACCATTCATTTGACCTGATCAAACTCAGGACTCAGAACCAGATTATTAATTTTGTATTTACCATTTATGACTACCTAGGAATCTCCAAAAACCTGTAAGCTTTATCTACTGTTAGTTTCATTAATAATTTTAGAAACTGTGTAATCTATTTATCATCATATCAGATGGATTAATGAATATCATTAGCAAATGGAGATATAATGAGATGCACGTGAAGAGTTTTTAGACACTGGAGAAAAGGATTAGAAGTTTAGGCATGTACCTAAGTTGGTTGCCATTTAATAAAGACACAGCTATTTTATTTAAAACTATGTTGTCAAACTTGAGGTGTTTCATTGAGGAGGTGTGTTTTTATTGTCCTTCTATTAAAAAATAAATGTCTCTCATCTGTTAAACAACAGAGACTCTTAGAAAACGTAAAGCTAGTGTGCCACTACAGCTTTATAGAAATCAATTGTAATAAAAGATCTTATTGCAACTATGTTACAAGTTGATCCATACAGTTTCCCATCTATAATATTGAAAAAATCGAAGTCAACAAATACTAGGAACATATTTTCAAAATCTAAAATCAAAGGATTAAAAAAATCAACAAATAATACTAAAAGCAACCCTACAAAATATTCTTAGAAAATGGATGTTTATGAGATTAAAGTAGGTCTGTCCTTTAGTCTATAGAGCCACTCACGGATTCTAGAACGTCTCTATAAACTTATTTGCAAATCCCTGCATCAAAATAGACAATAGAGTCACTGTTGCTAACGAGATTTTGAGAGCTAGATTCGAATAGCCTTTATATCGATAGGCATGTTATTGTAATGGAGGAAATCCCTCCTACAGAAAGAAAACTACATATATTCTAGCATGCTTGTAGTTATAAATAAAATAGGTGTTCCAATCTTGGTGAAAATGAACAAGAAGAAATCTTAGATGAATACCAAAATTTAAACAGTAGAAGAAATTTTAGATGAATACCAAAATTTAAACAATCATAAAGAAGGGCTCCTCTTGCAATAATCAACAAAATTGGGGTTTAAATCCGATGACAATGAATTAGAATAAATTTCAGATGGATACCAAAATTTAAGCTGTCATAAAGAGGAACTCCTCACTAACAGCAAGAACTCCAACATCAAAACTTGATACAAATTATTCTAGACGAGAGTTTGAGCACCAAAATGTGATTCAAACAATTATATGGAGAAAAAATTGCCAGACAACTAATTTTATGCGATTCAAGCAGAGTGCCAGGAATTTCTCTACAATATATGTGATTTTCTCTCTCATCTTTTAAACTTCAATGAGCTAATTGAAGCAACATATACAGTTTGGAAAAAATTGGGGCGAAAATATAGAGAACCCGTAATAATATAAAACACTCACATAATATGAGCTAAGTTTCACGCTTAATGTACTGCAAATACTTGAGCGGATTCTAATCAAACCTTCACAAAAGTTCAGGACAATATACATGAGAAATCTCAACTTAGGGAACCCATAGGACAGCTTTGCAAGACGATCACCATTGTTGAGGACCGGTGGGGAAGCAAGAGAAATAAAAGGTCCCCATACCTTCTTGGGTGAACCCGGGTTGAGCATGAGACGTGGAAACAATTTCAACCATTAGAATCGAGTTTGGAAAATTTGGCAAACTGATAAACTCAGAAAATTTTTGGATATATCAGGAAAAATCGGAGATATTTGCTTTGAACAGCCAACTGCATATCTGAAGATACACTCAAAAATCCATTGTCCGGGAAGTCAATTGTGCCCTGCAAATTAGCATAGAAGAAGCTAAATTATTATCCAAAGGTTAGTTGGAGGTAAAAGTACAAAGAATCAATTAAGTGAAGATATGGCCATACCCTTGTAATTGTGGATTCTTCAGATGAAGGGATTGTGCCACCCCGAGAGCATCGAGCGCCCTCCAAGCATTGTTCAACAGAGTCAATGCAGCCCCTGTGGTTCTCAATGAATCTACTTGCTCTAACACCAAGCTATTCAAACCAACTCTGTACAAGGTAATTACAAATGTGACAAATCAACAAATGTTTAAATGATGAGTGGTAAAGAAGGCTCAATGAGTGGCAGTCAATATGAACAAAATAAGAACTAACTCAAACATTTTTCAATGCAAAAGTGGGCAATGGACTACATCAACAATCCTGCTTTTGAAATAAAATATTAACAAAATAGGAACTGGCTAAAATAACCATCACCTTACAAAATAGTTGGATATGCAAAGGCGTGCAAACAATAATGGAGTTGGAGTTGAACAAAGAAAATAAAAAGGGCACTCTGTTACACTATCCCTCTCATAGTACAACATCAAAACCGAAGTTGCCATTAACAGAGTTAGTGATATCAAAGAGTGGGGGGTTGATTTGGACTGGGAGCTGCCTTGAGAAATTTAAAAAATAAAAATATACATAAATTTAAGAGAAAAAAAATCCATCAATAACAAATTTTACAATGTTTAAATAATAATGGATTTGAAAGTACATAAGGTTGGCTTAAAATGTTTGAATAATAATGGATTTCAAAGTACATAAGGTTTTCTTGACGGTACAGGAGAAACAGATGTTAGTGCACCATGATTGAAGTTACCACGATACCCCCAAATCCGCTTGAAGCACAGTAATGGAGGAAGGGCACATGCATGTAGGAAACGTGGCATTTTTATGTGATCACAGCGAAGGAAAGAGGACTAGGTAAACCCTCAACCTCTGTCATTTCCTTGGCATAGTTTTGATGTCATTTCCTCGGCATAGTCTGCATCTACGCCATGATTGTTTGACAATATGAAAGTTTGTTTGAATCCCTGTTCTAATAGGCAAAATATTTTATTTTACATAAAAACCAGAAGGTGTGAAGTTTCTTTTGTTGAATTTTGTAAAAAAATCTGTCAATTTCAAAATTTGTTGCAGACACTGAATTTTCTTTTGTTGAATTTTGTATTAATCATATAATTGTGTGATAAGATGAAATTACATTCGTTTTCCATATTCTAATGGGAAAAATATTTTATGTTGATGTTAAATTTTGTTCAACGTTTTTTTCCCTGTTTTATAAACAGGTACGAACAGTGCTGGCTTCCATTGCTCGTTGAACACATGGAATCCGGCAATGCAAAGTTTTAGCTAGTTGTTCCTCTCGACTGTGAATGGATCTGGCACTGTCACAGGATCAATCCAGTATGACAAGTCATTGCTGTTGTAATGTTTAAGCATCAAAGTCTGATTGCAGGTTCTTATTCCTTTAATAAAATGTGGTCTGCAGGTCCAATATGGAAAGGATTGCGAGAAAATATATGGCAGAATACTGGATGCTTCTTTTGTGGATTCATCTATCAAAGAAGCTGACAGGAAACAGACAGAAGAGATATGGAAATACTCTTATCTAGAAGAACCATATGAGCTTGATTTGAGTCATTTTGTTTCAGGGAATTCTGATGGAATGATTTTTAAAAGTACGCATAAGATCGAGTATGATCTTACGAACGCAGTCCGAAGGCAAAGCTCATTCTTTCACCAGGTATTTAAATTATTTTCTGTTTTCTCCTGTCTTTTAGTAATTTTATGTATATGTTGTGCTCTGTATCGAAGATTCATTTCCAGTATCATCTTCTTATATTTGAACTAGTTGATGTGGTCTCTACAGGTGTCCCGTCCATACATGTTCGATGATTAGTTCCTTACAGGAGCCGAAGAAAGATACAAGGGGTTTCTGTACCTTATCAAGAAAAACAAGGACAATTCTGTCAACCGCCTCTGTGTTCCAACCTATGACGTTGATTTGATGTGGCACTCTCACCAGCTGCAGCCGATTGCTTACACGAAAGACATGTTAAATTTGCTCGGCAAAGTGCTGGAACATGATGACATGGATTCTGACAGAAGCAAGGGTAAGAAACTCGACGTTGGATTTACAAAAACCACAAGACAATGGGAAAACTCTTACGGCAAGCGCTACTGGAGAGCTGGGGCTATGCACAAAGGAGACACACCTTCACCCATGCCCAGTGCTCCTCTTCCATCAAAGAACTCTGATTGTGTTGGAGAACCTCTGTTTCAGTCTAATAAAGACTACTATCTGACTCCAGTAAAGATTGTGGAGGTTGGTTTTGCAAAACCCTAAGCCTATTTTCCTATGGTGTTTCAAGATTTTGATTCCTACATGTAACTTCTATGAAATGCATATCTTGCTTGGAGAAACAGAATTTGAAACAGAAAGAAACTCATAACTGTACCTATGGTCGATCATCTTGCAGGTGCTTTTGGAGGTGGTAGGTATCAGAAACATACCTGAAAACCACAAAGGTACTCTATATGTCCGATTGTACAAAGATAACTGCCCTGAAATGGAGGAAAAGGAAGTAGAAATAACTTCTGAATCTCAATGCAAACAAATCACTTCCTTCCAGTGTAAAGCCACTGGAGATTTCATCTTTGAGCTCAGATCTCGATCTTCTTGCACTCTAAAAAGGACGAGCAATGGTCTGGGCCAAGTATAGATTTCACTGCATACTTTGTTGGACTCAAAAACCTTATCAGTAGAGAACTGGTTTCCACTGTCAAGAAATGGGAAGCAAGATGATTCCAAACCTATCAGTTTGCATATTGCAGTTTCTGTAACACCTCCCATAACCACCCCTTATCTTCTTTGGGTAGGTGCTAGTGTAAATAAATGCAGGTGCCAGTTTAAATAAATGCCAGGGAGCATATCAAGCTTGACTGTAAGCAGCAGCAGCATGGCGGACTGGGCAGTAGCATGGCGGACTGGACTGGACATAGACATGAACAATGGATATGATCCCAATCGTCGGACTAGAATATTGATGGCTGAAAAACAAAAAAGCATTTATGTGGGAGAGTAGACTCCACTTGTTAAACGCCTTACGGCGTAATAAAGGTGTGGTGTGTGATGATTATCGTTTACTATTAAAGATATATTATCTTTATGAACTCATCATGGTAGATGAGTGAGGTAATATGAATGTATGAGATATTGTGTGTGATGATTGTCCTTTATTATTAAAGATATACTATCTTTATGAACTCGTCATGATAAAATAGTAAAGTGACATGAATGTATGAGATATCATAAATAAAGGGTGGTGTGTGATATTATGTAAGGGTATAAGAAAAGAAAAAGAGGTAATGAGAATAAATGTGGCTATTTAGTGTTATTTAGATCAAATGTGGTTATATTAATATATATGCATAAAAGGTTATATTTATGAAAGTCTTATGTAAGTGTGGTGATGGATTGTATTACATTAACCACCCCTTAAGAAAAACCATATTTTATGGCGTTAGATCTCGATTTCTTGATAGTAGTGACTTAAACTTACTAATGAAAAACAAATATTTTCTGGTTATATGGGTTGCGAGTTGATAATATAAAGGTTCTCTCTCATTATCTAAGAAACAAACAATGACAAGGTGAAAGGGATAACCCATCAGATATGATGTAGTTTGTATACCTTCATATGTTGATTTATAAATAAAGAAGCCAACTAATTTTGGTGGACATAACCCCAAGGTTGGGGTGAACCACGTATATTGGTGTGTCTCTGGTTTTTGTGTGTAAATGTGCATTTTCCTTGTATTGTATGGTTTTTCATACTTCTCATTTATTGTTGCAACCTTGTCGATTGATTAAATATTGTGGAAAGATAGTTCAGTAAAATTATTGGTATAGTAATGATTTCTGATCTGCACACTAGTATTGCTTAAAGACACTATGATGATGAAATTCTTTGGATTACACCTCTTAAGGGCATGAACAATAATTTATTGGAGTTAAATTAAGATATGGTCTCCAAAAATGAACATTATATTGCTTATTTTTACAAATTGAATAAAAGTATACCTCTTATGATTTCTTTAGTTAGAGATAAGAATGAAGAGTCCTCAGTTAGCACACCTTTGCTTAAATGGGATGATAATGATATAACTCTGCACCTTTGACAATAGACACATCATGGTTAAAGGTTTATAAATAGCTAATCATAAATCACTTAGAGGCACATAGTGTAAGAGTACAGTTCAATACTTATTTGAAAAGTGATAAATGGGTACTTGTAAAAATGATAATTTGAGACTGAATATAAGCATTCCTCTATTGGAAGGAAAACATGTTCTTTTAAACATACAATGCATCACGTGTATGGTTCAATGGCGAAGTATTGTTTCATTGTAATTCGCACGGTCAAAAATATCATATTACAAGTGAGGCTTTCAAGGGAAGACTAAGACCTATTAAGGAATTATATTAAAGGAATAGCTTATGTAACTCTATCAAAGATATAAGTTGTTTTTAATAGTAATTTTTGGATGTTACATGTATGATATGATTAATAGCCCAATCATGTGACAATGGTTTTACTATTGATCTTATGTGGTAAATAAGGCTTGGAATTATTGAATAAGGTCCTGACCTAACGTGATAAGCACACATTAACTTTTATTTTTTTTAAAGAGTTTGCAATGAACGATGTTAACACAATTGATTCATGATGCTTCAGTGAACGGTTCACAATATGTTTTAAATTGTACCTTCCCATTTTAATTGTAGATATACTTAGTCTTTCAAAAAAAAAATACAAAAATTTGCTTGTTCACATGGAGACATTACATATGGTATCAGAGCCAGAGTGATAGCACTCGGGCCTATTTTGGGCTCAACATGAAGTAGAAAGTAGAAAGGATGTTACGACTAACTGATGAAATGACTTTTGTTGATGAATGACAATGATGGATGGGGAAAAACGAGTTGGCAAATATACCAACAGATTGGATAGAGATCACTGCGGGGAACTTGGCAAGTGAAAAAGTTAAAAAGAGTTTGCGGGTTCTGTAACTAGGTAATAATACTTCCTCTTTTTTTTCTGAAAATGATTACTGTTTCAGACTTGGTGTTTGTATCCCTAAGCAGGGGTGATCCCTCTCTGCAATATATTTTCGCGAAAATTTAATTGTTCTTTTCAATCCTACATATGTTTTATCTTTCTTCAAGCAAGATTTGTCTTATTCTATGCATATGTTTCGTTGTATAACAACTTACTAATAGCTTTTGGGAGAGTACTTAATTTTCATGAGAATCTCTTTGTTCTTCTCGAGGAAAATCCAGCGTAAATCTATTTTTTTTTCTTTTAGCTGAGAATCGTTTTATGCTAGCTTGCTATCAGATTTTAGAGAGTACTTAACCGAGCGGTTGTTTGCCTTTTTATGTTTATTTTGTGCATAAAATAATTGACATTTCTATGTATCGAATATTTGGTTCGATTTCTTGTCATAGGTTTAAAATTAGTAAGCAGATATGATGTATGAATACAGTATAGATTTGCGTTGTCTAACATTCTATACTCTGCACACTATGTTGCTAGTTGACATATGGATTTAGGAGTATGGTATCCAAATGAAAATGTCGTCTGTGTTTTGAGTTTTCTTAAAAACCAAATTGATTTGGAATCGATAAACCCTGTATGGTGGTGCAGATTCACGAATGGTTGGTTATCATAAATCACACTTGTGTGAACAATTTTTTTTTATCATTTCATACATAAATCTAGTTGCAGGTGTGTAGTTGTTACTCACAGTTACCTTTAGTTTTGCAGGGGAGAGCCGACAGGTACAAATTAAATTTTGTTACTTGTCCACTGCTGCAACTAGATCGCTAAGATTGGTCAGTTGTTAATGAAATTTACAATATCTTTATACACATGATTGTTTAATTTCCTTCTATCTAAGTCATATCTAGACTTCGATGCCTGTAAATTCCTTTGGAACAGAGTATACTGCGATTTGGTTATAAATTATATACTTTAGGTTTGATAACGTTTGATGCCCAATCTTGGTAATGCAATGTGTGGGATTGAATAGATCCAATAAACGATGCCATGAAAATTACCGGTAAACCATTGGACTTGCCTTACGTCTGAAAACGTGTCAGGGTGTCCAAATTTCGCTAATGCATTAATTTGGGTGGGGTATATCTAACAAAATTTTGATATCGTTTATATGACGTGAATGCTTGATGCGTGATTTAGTTTGAGCGGATCTAAAGGGAAGTTATCATGTTTCAATTATTTTGCTAGTTGAATCGTTTTGATTGAATGCCAAAGTTTAGAGAGTAAGATCTTTATTTAGAAATCATTACACTTCAAATATTTAAAACTCGGCTTTAGCGATCAAGCTACAGATGTAACGTCTGAGTTTTGAGAAGCTACTATTAATATTTGAAGATGGTAAGTGAATGAATGATGCATAATAGTATGGACTAACTTGCAGGAGTATGCGTGAAAATTCACCAATTGAAATGGACTATTTGCTTCAAAATTCACTAGCTTAAATAACGGAGATGAAACACCGAGGAACAAGTGTTGTTATAAATTTCATATTTCAAGGTTTTTATCATAACAGGGATTAACTATGGATTGTGGTGTTATGTACTGACATTGCAGGGCTTTACTATGATTCTGACCATCTCACGATCAATGTAAGAACATGGATTTTAATCCACTTGCAATAAAGTGATGGTTTATTCTGAATGAATTATGAGATTGTATGAACCATGCATGATGGTAAGGGTACAATCACTACAACTTAGGAAATGTTGATTAAATGAATAAAAATTATGTTTGTCGTTGGATGTTAATTATATTAACCGTGAAGCCAATGTCATGAATCAAGACAATGACAGTGAAGTCATTTTAAACACCAAAGAATGTGTGTCACAAATAGTCAAAAGTTGTAATTAACATTAAAAATGAATAAGGAAAATACATGCTGCAGGAGCACATTGTTGTTAGGCAAGTGATTGTCGTGTTCAAGCTCATTGGTGTTAGGCATACATGCTGTGGGAGCACATTGTGTTAGGCAAGTGATTTCCCTGTGAGCACATTGGTGTTAGGCATATGATGTGGCAAGAAAAATTGATGATCAAACTCTACCTCACCTTTGGGTAAGAAGGAATTCTCGAACTCAAGTCAGGAGGCTTGAGGGAAACCATATAAGAGTTATGATATCAATAGTAAGACCTAGGCAAAGCTGGACATCTAGAATACAGGACGCTGTTTGATGTCACTGAGGAGAAAACTTTTGACTTGCTGTCAAAAGGGAGAGTAACCTCAGATATAGCCCGAGAGTCCACACAGGAATCTACAAAAGAACTCCAAGGAGAGTTTGATGATCAACAAGGGTGTTGGGAAATATTTTCATCTCCATGTTATAATGAACGAAAAATGTGTTAATGTTCTAAGTAATGAAACTCTTGAATCTAAGACCCGAGTAGGCAAAAACTCCCTTAGAGGAGTAGAGGAATGAGAATTTTGATGTTCTAATTGGAGAAGATGAGAAAATATGAATTATCTATGAGCCAATGACATTATTGATGCAAGGATGAATGTTATAAGATGTTCCATAAATCACAATTTTTGGTATTGCAAAAAGGATCCATTGTCCATGATTTGCACTGAATTATGAAATTTTGACAGGAAACTATAGGTTTTGAAAAATTGGTGGCTCGTGAAAAGTCAGGAAAGATCGAGGGAGACCATAATAGGAAAGGCAAAGCAAGAAAAGATGACTCATAAGGAGAAGGACACTGGCTAAAGACATGAACACCGAGGACGGTGTTATTATTAAGGGGAGGAGGATGTAATGTCCCCCCTGCCCCCTGCATACCTTAAATACCTTGTAATTATGAATGATTATTCTAGTTGTTTGGGTGAGGAGCTCAAGGCCAAGGCCCCACCACCAAACCTTCTAAGTTATAAGGTTAAAATTATTATTGATAAAAGATAAAGTAAGGGGACGAAAAGACAACAACAAAAAATCCAGGAAATACACTCTGGTGTCGTGGGCGTCGTAAGGGAGAATTAACGCTATACGCTCACTCGATTGAATTACTTATGTGTCCTAACTAAAAATCTATAGGTATATTGAATTAATGGTTGATCTCAAGCATGTGATTATATGACATTCGAAATAACCTACCCATAAGAAAAGGACCAGTATAGTATTAATCGAATGAATACTATAAATCATATTACGGGAACTTGCTCCATATACACTTTTGAAGAAATGTAGGGATTAAAGGACCTCAATATACCTACACCACAAAATTATTATGAGGGAATATAAGAATAAAAGATGTGTGTATGTTTGATAGACTTGGATGTTTAAGTTGTCAATCCAAAATAAATTCTCTCATCGGACCTCACCTGACTCTAGAATTCGAATACTTTTAGACACAACCTGTTTGATTTTGTACATCCAGGTCTTGTTTTAGACACGATACTGGGTTTATACTTGAGTAAGTCAGGATGTCCAGGGCCCTACCTTTGAATGTAAAGGAGTTATGTTAATTAGACTCTTACCCAAGAATCATGATATATTTTGGGTTCCTCTAATAATTAACACCTGCTCACTATATTGATGTAGTAATAACTGCACAACAAAGGTAACCGACTAGATAACCGATCTCTTTCCTTTGGGGTTCCAAAACGCAGGGCTCAAACCTAGTTTTATGACAAGGCTAGCTAGACTTGACTTATCTAAAAAAGTCCTTCTTACAAAGGAAATGAATTGTAACTATTTTAAATATGAAAATGGGTCTTATACTCCACACCATCCGTTGTTTTGATTTTTGCTCAAAAGAAGGAACGGTGTCGGCTTGGAACATGGGCATGCAAAAAAATCGATAGCCATGACCACGATTTAAGGCGGACAGTTCACTAGAATCACAAGGGAATAGGGAAACATGTGATAAGTTGTAACGGCAATGTTATTCAGGGGAAAAGCTGGGTCGATGTGAGGGGAGGTTAACTTACTTAAAAAAGGGGTATTTTATTTATATAAAGGGAGGATATGGATCTTTTTAAAGCGAAGAATTTCTGCGTTTGAGGAGGCACTTTTGCGCATTGAGGAGCACTGCCCTCGATGTTTTATCTCTATGTCTTTCCTTTATGAAAGGATTTTCTGCTAGTACTTTCCTTTTGTTTGCTCGATGCTCAGTATGGGGTTTTTCCTGGTCACCTTACTGGACGGACCCATTTACGTTTGAATTAGAACACCATGAAAAGATTGGCTAGAGACGGGATTCTACTATCACGCGAGTTCTGATTTGGTATGGTTCCTGTTAGCATATGCATTATAGTTTATTTTTAAGTATTCTTCTTGTAGGATCGTTGCAATGTATTACCCCATTGGGAAAAAGCTAGTAGACCTGAATATTGGTAAAAATTTGTTTATCGACTTGATGATGTGTGTGATTGATTTGATTTGTTTCCATTGGCTTTATACTTTTTGATATGCACCCGAACGAAATCTTTGACCCTCTTCCAGTAGAGTGTATCCATTGGGTTTATTTTATTAATCGATTTATGTGTAAATCATGGAAGCGATTGGATCTAATCCACTTCGTTTTTACTCTACATAGTTTGTGCTTAGATCTAGATCTAAAGGGTAATCGCTTTTCGCCTCTGCCTTTATTGTGTTACGACTTAGATCTTGTAGGTGATCACTTTTTGCCTCTGCATTTTCCTAGGAAGCCAACCCTTTTCATATTGATTGTGTTCAGACCTCGTTGGGTGGATATTTATGATTTGGTAAAGATAATCCTGGACGCTAAGTTCTGTGCATTTTTAGATAAAAAATAAGGGTTATGAGTGATACCTGGTTGGTTGCAAGAAATATAATCCCTCGCTCGTTGTCTGTTGGTTTGAATCTGATGTTTTTGTTTTTCCCATAAAAACGCTCCCGTACATGAAATATATTTCCCACACTGGATGGTAACCATGAAACAAATGTATGCAAGTATGTATATAAGCTTTTACGACCATCGCTTAGTTAAACAAATAGGCATGCATTAAGGTGATCTCTTTTTATGAGAGTTGACGAAGTTTGGATTTTTTTTATAATATTAAGTGTATGCAAGTATGTGTATAAGCTTTTACGACCAGTGTTTAGTTAAACAAATAGAAATGCATTAAGGTGATCTCTTTTTATGAGAGTTGACGAAGTTTGGATTTTTTTTATAATATTAAGAGCAATCGAATCCACTAAGAATTACTTTATTTTCCTTTACTATTAAAGATATATTATCTTTATGGACTCATCATGTTAAAGTAGTAAGGTAGTGTGAATATATGAGATATTATAAATAAAGGTGTGGTGTGTGATGATTATCGTTTACTATTAAAGATATATTATCTTTATGAACTCATCATGGTAGATGAGTGAGGTAATATGAATGTATGAGATATTGTGTGTGATGATTGTCCTTTATTATTAAAGATATACTATCTTTATGAACTCGTCATGATAAAATAGTAAAGTGACATGAATGTATGAGATATCATAAATAAAGGGTGGTGTGTGATATTATGTAAGGGTATAAGAAAAGTAAAAGAGGTAATGAGAATAAATGTGGCTATTTAGTGTTATTTAGAATAAATGTGGTTATATTAATATATATGCATAAAAGGTTATATTTATGAAAGTCTTATGTAATAAACACAAATAAATTAATATAAGTGTGGTGATGGATTGTGTTACATTAACCATCCGTTAAGAAAAACCATATTTTATGGCGTTAGGTCTCGATTTCTTGATAGTAGTGACTTAAACTTACTAATGAAAAACTAATATTTTCTGGTTATATGGGTTGCGGGTTGATAATATAAAGGTTCTCGCTGATTATCTGAGAAACAAACAATGACAAGGTGAAAGGGATAACCCATCGGATATGATGTAGTTTGTAAACCTTCATATGTTGATTTATAAATAAAGAAGCTGACTAATTTTGGTGGACGTAACGCCAAGGTTGGGGTGAACCACGTATATTGGTGTGTCTCTGGTTTTTGTGTGTAAATGTTCATTTTCCTTGTAGTGTATGGTTTTGCATACTTCTCATTTATTGTTGCAACCTTGTCAATTGATTAAATATTGTGGAAAGATAGTTCAGTAAAATAATTGGTATAGTAATGATTTCTGATCTGCACACTAGTATTGCTTAAAGACACTATGATGATGAAATTCTTTGGATTACACCTCTTAAGGGCATGAACAATAATTTATTGGAGTTAAATTAAGATATGGTCTCCAAAAATGAACATTATATTGCTGATTTTTACAAATTGAATAAAAGTATACCTCTTATGATTTCTTTAGTTAGAGATAAGAATGAACAGTCCTCAATTAGCACACCTTTGCTTAAATGGGATGATAATGATATAACTCTGCACCTTTGACAATAGACACATCATGGTTAAAGGTTTATAAATAGCTAATCGTAAATCACTTAGAGGCACATAGTGTAAGAGTACAGTTCAATACTTATTTGAAAAGTGATAAATGGGTACTTGTAAAAATGATAATTTGAGACTGAATATAAGCATTCCTCTATTGGAAGGAAAACATGTTCTTTTAAACATACAATGCATCACGTGTATGGTTCAATGGCGAAGTCTTGTTTCATTGTAATTCGCACGGTGAAAAATATCATATTACAAGTGAGGCTTTCAAGGAAAGACTAAGACCTATTAAGGAATTATATTAAAGGAATAGCTTATGTAACTCTATCAAAGATATAAGTTGTTTTTAATAGTAATTTTTGGATGTTACATGTATGATATGATTGATAGCCCAATCATGTGACGATGGTTTTACTACTGATCTTATGTGGTAAATAAGGGTTGGAATTATTGAATAAGGTCCTGACCTAACGTGATAAGCACACATTAACTTTTATTTTTTTTAAAGAGTTTGCAATGAACGATGTTAACACAATTGATTCATGATGCTTCAGTGAACGGTTGACAATATGTTTTAAATTGTACCTTCCCATTTTAATTGTAGATATACTTAGTCTTTCAAAAAAAAAAAAAATTGCTTGTTCACATGGAGACATTACACCATTGTTACTTTGAAGAAGAGAATGAAAGAGATTCTGAAACAAGACGATGGTTGTTACGTCTATGCAAAAAATTTGATACTATAAACTCACCTATAATCGATATTGAAAAATGTGAAGGTGAAATGGAAAGTTTTGTTGTCACTTTACATCGAGCATATCCAAATAAAAACATGTTTGGAGCATGGGAGCAATGCAGAGGTGAACCAGAGTGGTGTGAGTCTTTCCCAAATTTGATGAAATTGTGGCAAGTTGTTTTGATTCTTCTAGCAAGCATTGTTAGTTGTGAAAGAGGATTCTCTCAGTTGAATCATATAAAAAATGTTGATAGATCAAGACTTTGTTTAGAAACCTTAGACACTTTAATGTTTTTATCTCTATCAGCACCTAAAGAGTTCCATGAGGTTGATTGGAATGCAGTTTATGAAACTTGGACAAAAATGAAGTTGCGACGGCCTCTTCCACTAGGATGAGTGAGCTGATGATGATACAGTGTTTATAACAATATTGTAACTCCTAACTAGTTCCCCCGGTGGTACCCTCTATAGGATAGGGCTTTGGTTTGAGCATGCTGGTAGTTGTATTTTTTAAGTTCGATACAAACATGGTGGAGAAAACACCACAAATTCTATGGAAGTGGTAATATTTTATATTTTTAGATTTCTTATCATTTTGTCTTTTTGGACAATCACAACTTCTCATAAGACATGAAATGTTTATGCTGCATTTTTACAACCATGATACCTTCAATTCCTATGTATATATTGGTGTTGTGTTGGACTCAGATAGACCTTGGTTGCAACTATATATGTTTGTCTTGTTTGACTTGGATATTAACTGTGGATTTTCTTTTGCCTGTGGTTTTTGCTTATGAACGTGTTGGTTGTAATGTATATGTTTTGATACTACTATATATTTCTTATACAACTGATATGTTTGGATACTACATTTGTTTTGATATTGTTGTATATGTTTTGATAATGTTGTGTTTTTTTATTGATGTATATTACTTATACATTGTCGTCATGCTTCATATACTTTATCAATAAAGAGTATATAATTGTTATTTAGGAGAAAAAAGTATATAGTTGTTCTTTGGGAGAAAAAATTTCTGCAATAACACATGTACTGCATTTTTTTTTATATTGTTGTATGTGTTTTGATAATGCTTGTTTCTCTATTGATGTATATTACTTATACAGCTGACCTTGTCGTCATGCTTAATATACTTTATCAATAAAGAGTATATAGCTGTTCTTTGGGAGAAAAAAAAATCTGCAATAATACATGTATTGAGGTTAGGCAAAGAATGTGTTTATTTGTTGAAATAATTAAAAATAGACATGTTTAGTTCTATTTATTTTTCCATATACTTTTATTTGTTTCATTTATTTTTTCATATAGAGCATGCTGAATTTTTCTTGATGTATTTTTTCATTTTATTGATGTATATTAGTTATACAGCTGACCTTATCGTCATGCTTCATATACTTTATCAATAAAGAGTATATAGTTGTTCTTTGGGAGAAAAAAAGTATATAGTTGTTCTTTGGGAGAAAAAAAAGTTCCCCAATAACACATGTAATGAGGTTAGGCAAAGCACGTGTTTATTTGTTGAAATAATTAAAAATTGATATATTTAGTTCTATTTATTTTTACATATACTTTTATTTGTTTTATTTATTTTTTCATATAGAGCTTTTTGAATTTTTGAATTTATTTTTTTATATACTTTTATTTGTTTTATTTATGTTTTCATATAGAGCATGCTGAATTTTTTTCAATAGTAAAACCTTAGATTTTTTATAGTTCATTATTGTTATTGGTTACATTATAAAATCATATATGTTCTATTTTTATTAGAATAATATCTTGCAATAGTTGTGTATCGGATAAAGGATCCCCTTGGTTCTTTATATATGTGATGACGAATAAGTTTGTTTTGGTATGATCATATTGTTAAAGATAGTGCAACTAGGAGACCCATTCTCAAGGAGGATGGTACCCTAGTTGGTTAATTAGGGAAGAGTGGGATCCTAGAAGATACCCTATGGCCCCCAATAGTCTTCCGGGGTTATTGGTCTAGGACCAAGCAGGTTGATTCCATGGAAAAGTCCCTAACATATGGTTAGGACCCCTATATGTCACTAGGGTATTCTTGTCTGGGACCAAACAGTTTGCTAGACACAATGTCCAAGAACATCTTGCAAGTTGAGACAAAGACTTATTGGTGTGGGACCAGGAAGATTCTTGGTCTAGGAACCAAGCAGTCCCCGTAGGAGCATTCTTGGTTAGCTAACCAGGTGAATCTTGACCAAGATTCACCTGGTTAACTAACCAAGAATGCTCCTACAGGGACTGCTCAAGATTCACCTAGTTAACTAACCAAGAATGCTCCTACAGGGACTGCTTGGGTCCCAGACCAAGAATCTGGCTGGTCCTAGACCAGGAAGTCTTTGTCTCAACCTGCAAGATCTTCTTGGACATTGTGTCCAGGAAACTGTTTGGTCCCAGACCAGAATACCCTAGTGACATATACCACGATGATGATGTGTGATGTCCTCTCTCCTAATCGATTATTGCTAGGTTGTTTCTCAAGGGACTGACCACCCCTTGATGATGTCACTAGCACGTAACCCTTAGGAGTAGTATTGAGGACCAAAGGATCACATCATCCAGTTTGGATCTTCTCCTTATACACCGATGATAAAAATATATGAAACAATGTACCTTGAGAGAGAGAAAATGTTAAAGTCCTTGGTCTTGTTGGTCCTATGGGTAAAACGGGTTGTTTGTCCACCTTTATTCTACACCTTGGTCTTGTGGGTAATTGGGTTGTCTTAACTTCTATTGTGGCACCTTTGGTTTACTTTTGTTCCTTTATCTTTTACTTGGTCCTCGCTTCCTTTTTATGTGTACCTTTGGTGTGATGACTTTTATTTTATGTTTTTTATTGTTGGACCATTGGTACCCTATCTTAAGTCAACTTAACTTTATTTTATGTTTTATTGGTAACCACCCTAAAAGCTAGGGTTGAAGGAGGACCCTTCTAGATTTTCTTTTAAGTTATAAAAGAAAGTCTTATCCTTCATTGTAATAATATAAGTTAGATATTAGCTTTATGTCAAGAAGTATGCTGCTAAAGTTTCACTACTTCATTCCTCAATTTTTTCATATTCAAGTTTAAGGTTGTCCCTTCTTGCTGAAGTGTGACATTTTGTAGTTGACATGTGAATCTATCCCATGATTGTTTTGGGTTGATTCAAAGTTCTTTTTTAAGCAGTTGTTAATATGAAATGTGAGCTTCTCTTGGACTATAGCATGGGCCTCATTGTTTTAGGATTGCTAAGTCTGTTTGTGAACAACCTTCATTAGCTGATTCATGGTCGTATCCTCTCTACTGTTGGTCGTGAAGTGTCTTCCTTGCTGACCCATGATTCTATCCTCTTTTCTACTGGTCGTGAAGTGTCTTCCCTACTGGGCGTGACTGTATCCTCTCTGTTGTTGGTTGTGAAGTGTCTTCCTTGTTGGGCATGGCTATATCCTTTTGGTTGTTGTTGTGAAGTGTCTCTCTTGAGCATGACTATGTGTCACTGCTAGGTATGACTATGTTTCATGCCTTCTTAAGAACTGTTGCTAAAGCCTGATTAAATGATTGAAGTTTCTCTTCATGTTGATTAAGAATCTGAGATCTATATCCTTACTACTATAACCCTCTTAAGCTCTCTCTCAAGGTACGTCATTTGTTCATCTAGGTGACTTGTCCCTTCGGTGACAAGATTAGAACTTAAAATTATCTGAGGATAAGGCCGATCCAAAACAATTCTAGATTAGTATTGTTACTATTGTTTAGTGTTGCTATTTCATGTACTTTATTATTTTTTTTTATCAGTTATAATATTGTTACTATACATGGAATTTAAATAATCTCAAGGACCAACTTTAACGCAGTGACTAGTGGAGTGTTAAAGTTAAGAAAGATGCAAATTGTGTTTGGATTTATTGCAGCAGTATTATTTTGAATCTAACTTTGTTTAATTTTGTTTATGCATATATTTTTTATGTCAAAACCTAATATAACCCTAAACTTCAACACATATAAGTTTCATGGGTCAATTTCAAGTAACATATCCTCATTATAATAATCATTCTTTTATGCTTGTACAATGGAAATTTACATCACACACTGCACAATAGTGGTAGAATCTCTTGGAATACAACAATGGTAGAATATACCTATTACTTGGAATATAACTACTCTGAATGCCCAATATTAGTTGAATAGAAAATGAGCAGGTCATCATATTAACTCATTTCCTTCAAGGCTTGCAAGTTTGGAATCCATGGGTGCACCCATCAACATATTCACAGGATATTTGGAATCCATTAAATTGTAGTAAAGGTATGAAATGGGTCACTTTGTCATTTGGATTTTGTTATAGCATATGGCATATCTTTTTGCACACTATTGTTTTCAAATTAATATGACATTTTTTTTCTTTCAGTTAATGGCATCTGCAATTCAAATGTAAATAAGGTGGTTAATGTATGCCCAATTATTACTATGTTCATCGAGTTGACAATAGATGTAATTGAAGAGAGAAAGATCGGGGCATAAAAACCATTGAGTTGTGGAGTGGTTGTTTAACAAGCTCAATTATATGCAAACATATGGTGATCTAGCTCTCGGTATCTTTTTCTTTGATTTTTTTTCAAGGTAAGTTTTTGGTTCTATGTACATATCTATCTAAAACAATGTCTTCTAGGTTTTAGTTTCAATTTTCAACATATTCACAAGCAGGTTTTGGTTTGAATTTTCATCATATTCACAGCAGTTTGGCATCTATTAAATTCTAATAAAGCTATGAAATATAGCACTTTATCAATTGGAATTTATTTATAGAAAATGAGCAAGTCATCATGTCCACTCATTTCCTTAAGGAGGCTTGCAAGTTTGGTTTCACCCATCAACATATTCACAAGAATTTTTGAATCCATTAAATTGTAATACACTTATGAAATGGATCACTTTGTCATTTGGATTTTGTTATAGCATATGACATTTCTTTTTGCACACTATTGTTTTTAGGTTAATATGACAATTTCTTATTTTTTCAGGTTAATGGCATCCTCAGTCCAAATGTAAATAAGGTGATTACTGTATGCCCAATTATTACTATGTTCATCGAGTTGACAATAGATGTAATTGAAGACAGAAAGATAAGGTGCAGAAAAGCCATTGAGTTGTGGAGTGGTTGTTTAACAAGCTCAATTATGTGCAAACATATGGTGATCAATGTAAGTTTTTTGTTCTACTTGCATATGTATTTAAAACAATGTCTTCCAGGTTTTGGTTTTGTGAAGATGAAAAAGGTCTTGAACCTTCCATAAATCATGAGAGGCATTCCATCTGTAATGAAAATGAAACTTAAAACTAAAATCATAGATTTTACCCATAAAGATACTTTTATTGTACAAGTTTTAAGTTGTTTGTCATTATTTGTTAATTCAAGTTCAGTTACATATAAAGCAATTGAAATCTTTGTATATATTTTTTCTATTTTTAATATTCATTTACATTGTATATAGTGAAATTTTTATATATTATCATATTTTCATTAATGAATTTTTTTTACACTTCAACATTGAAGAGTTTAATCTTTGAGAAGCCAGTGAAATATGACCCCGCCCTTCAAATTTGATCCCTGTTCCCGATAGATCGAAAAGTGTACAAAAATTCCTTTTGAAAACACTTAAAAAGCTCACAGTTCAGCTTTCTCATTGTCGTGTACGTATGAGACAGGTGGCTATCGCCGTCATCTCTAAATAAAATTAATTCAACTTCTGGGAGGTATTTAAACTCTGGAGGAACGGTCTCAGCAGGTTATCTTTAAGAAAAAATAATTGAACTGCCCAGTGATATTTAAACACTCGATGAACAGTCTCACAATTTTTACAATTTTCAGCAGTCTAGGATTGTGTGCCTTACGGAATTTAAATATATGTAGAACAGTCTCTCAATTTTCACAATTTTACAATTTTCAGCAGTTTAGGACTGTGTGCCTTACGGAATTTAAATATATGTAGAGCCCTTTCATTGATATTGATGAGAGACGGATATTGATGAGAGACGAGACATATGAAAATAGGCAACTTATAAAACGTATATAAAGACATTGCAGAGATGTCTTTCACACTTAGAATGACAGATTCTGGTTTTATTTAAAATCCATATGCAACCTGCAATATCTAAACGAAGTCAAAATATACAATTATCAGCAATGCCCGCATTTGCATATTCTGCTGTCAGAAAGTGGCCTTCTTTAGCGTCGTAAGCGTGACGGAGGAGGACGACTGGTCTATGGTATATGAATCGTATCGCAGAAAGAAGTGCGCAACAAACAGACGAGCCACCATAACAACAATGTCCTTCCCCGCACACTGCTTGTTATTAGCCGATGTTTCATCTGTTTCCCGGCCATTAGACCAGAGAACATGCTTCAGCATCTTTTCCCCTTCTTGACCCATGAACCGACGGGGAACAAACTCATCCGCTCTTTCGAACAGCTTGGGATCCTTGGTTGCAAAAGGCTGGTACCCACCCAGCAACTCTCCCTTCTTCACCCCATAAAACCCGTCGTGGGATTCGACGACCAAATCCGTCTTGGCTCTCGCGTACTGCAAAGGCACAGGTGGGTCTATCCTCAGCACCTCGTACACAGTCGACCGGACCAGTGCCATGCTCTCCAAAGCCCTACCGTTGAGCCCCCCCTCTGACCTAACGGCTGTCCGGACCTCTTCTGCGAGGTCCATCTGCAGTTGGCTGCCCGCGCCAGCGATGTATTTGACGATACTGGGGAACATAATTAACATACCCCCAAAGGCGTTGAAGGAGATGTTAAACAGGAGATCATGGCAGGCTTCCTCCCTCTTCACTCCGAATTCTTTCTCGGCCATGTCCAGCGCTGGAGCTGCATGCGTCCACAGGAAATTAAAGAGCTTGTCGTAAGAGCCAGAGACGAGCCAGAAGGGCACAGGTATTGTATGGATGGTGAGCTCATCCACGATCTTTGGAAGGAAGCCCGACCTCGCTATAGGAGCGAGCTGAGGTGCAAGCCACTTGGTAACATACGAAGGACCCTCTGTTCCGAGGCCCTGAGTGACCGGGTCCGCGCCGATTATCGACCGGCACAGGAAATTGAATATCAATTGCTCGATCTGGTCGGCGAAAGATGCCTTCCCGCTTCTCGCCATTTCTTTTTCGACGGCGGTGCTGAGCTCGTCGAACGCCCGGGAAAACTCGGGGAAATATTTGTCTCGACTGTTGTTGAGCACCTGGAAGCAAAATCTCTTGAGCTTGTTGTGATTCTCCTCCGAAGGATCCAGGTAGACAGCAACCCGGTAGCCTCCGGTGAAATCAGTAGTGGGCATGTAAGCGCCAGTGAGCACATTCTTCTTCTCTACTTTGCTGAGATCGTAGAGCACGGGAAAGCTCTTGCCGTCCAGCAACATTATCACTCGCGAGTCCCACAGGAAGGGCGGACCAGGCGGCATATTGACCTTCAAGACCGTGCTCTTGTATTTTTCTATGCGGTTCTTGAAGAATTTGTCGACTCCTTGGAAGTACTCGAAACGATCAGCAATGGCACCCAACAGGGGAGGACCATAACTTCCAGGGATCTCCTTCACAGGAACCCCTGTTGAGACCGAGACCATGCTCGCCAACACCATCATCCTATGTTGTCCACTTGATTGCAGGTAAACTGATCGTTATGGACTTGGATGGACAGGCGTGCCTTTAACATCATAAACAGAGAGGACGGTTAAATGGACCGGTGAAAAAGGCGAAAGGCATTTTTAGACCTAAACCTGTATTATACAGATTTTTTGAATTACTGAAGTCTTAAATGGAAATTCGATCTTTTACGTTACGTTTGTTAAAATTGAAGTATATTGTAGGTAGCCAAAAATGAAAACTGCATATTGGGACAACGTACACTTTACAAATTCTTATTTTTAAAATTGTGTTTCCACATTATCCAACTTTCCAACTTCATCAAATAAATTTTTTTTTAAATGACTTCTGCAGCGTGCATCACGTGGAGTTGAATTATTGTCATAATAGTTTTGACCAACTGCTGCATCACAAGGAGTTGAATCCTTTTCATAATAGTTGAATTATTTGCACAATAATGAATCCTGACCAGCTGCTACGTCACGTGGAGTCCAATTATTTGCATAATAATGAATGCTGACCAGCTGCTACGTCACGTGGAGTCCAATTATTTGTACAATAATTCTCAGCAACTAAGACATGTTTGCTGCACCATGTGGAGCACAGCCCAAGTAGCCATGCCCATCTCTTTGGATAAATATCATACAAAACTGCGACAAACGACTTTAATTCTGCAGTAAAGTTGTTTTCGGGGTTGGATCTCAACATATTTGAAATCCAATCGCCTCCAACTACATTAAACGACGAGCTACTAGATATTGATCGCTGAAACATTTCAACATGGACAGCGCACAATGTACCAATGAATCGCATGGAATATCAATATTTTTTTTGGTACCGATAATTTGGCAGGCTAGCGGACAATGTATAGCAGAGCGCAGCACACAGTATACTGAAGAATTACGTGGAAATAAGAATTCCAATAAATTCATTGATACCAATAATTGCGAGGGGACCAACGTACATTATTATCGTTTAAATCGTTTTGAAAAGAAGAATTGACGGCCTCGTTTAAACTCTTCCAAAAGATTTGGACAACTTCGTCATATCCAGTGTCTTTAATCTCCTCTTCTCTGGCTCGGAAAGGCAACACGAAAGTGGCGTGTGTCGTCTTTTATCACCTCTTCTAAGGCAGCACGAAAGTGAAAGTGAGTGTGATCTTTTAATCTAGTGACAACGGTTTTCAAGGCATTTAGCACCAAAGATTTAAATGCTATACTTGATTTAGTTTTTTATATATTTTATACTTACTAAGAGGATTAATGGTTTATTTATTATTTATGAAATACCGGGTGTGATAAATTAGCTGGTGAAAGTTGTTTTCATGAAATATTAGAATATATATATTTTATTTTTTTACTAAAAATATATCATAATATATTTTTATAAACTTGAAATGTAATTATTTGTTTTAATCAATTTGAATGAAATTAATAATTAAAATAACTCTTTTCAGATTATAGCTTCAAATTCACAAAGATTAAGGTTTACACACTTTTTAAAAGAGAGACGGTGAAGAAGCCATTAAGTTGTTTAATATGAAAAAGAGAGATGGTGAAGAAGCCATTAAGTAGCTTAATATAAAGTCACTTGTTTTTTTTCCACACAAAAAAATCATAACTTTATATACAAGATACAAAATTACATTTTGCAGATGATTCACTAAGTGTTCATTTGATCAATACAATCAGTTAAAAAAAAGCTTATACAAAATATCGAAAAATAAGTCTTCATTACAAAAATTATCCATATATTGCAAATATCCATCAAATATCAAGAACAATTCAATCTGTTGTCCCCAAATACTTTCACAAAAAGTTGAGCTCTATTGTATAAAACTTCTTTACAGGTATCATCCATATACATCAGATATTCATAAACTGCACAAAAAAAACTCTATAATCATCAAAGTCATTACCATCAATGTCATCAAAAATCATCCAAGTATACAAGCTATGTATACAAAAAGATAACTGTAATATACAGTAATTAGCTCCAAACAAGTCACTTGTTATAAAGGAGGTTAGAAGATAAAATCTTGCCTAGGCTTACCTAAAACGAAAAAGAAAAAAAATAGCCTGTCCACAAACCATGTAAACATCATTTGACGCCAAGACTATATAGATTCATATATAATGACACATTATTTCATTATAATAAAAGTCACACAAAAAAACATTAATAATATATGAAACAAACATAATAGGATATTGAATAAAGTTTTTAATTTAACATATACAAAAGGAAAGAAATAATGAAATTAATTTGATTATGATAAAGTTCAAACAAAAAAATAACATTAAAAATTTTATGAAACAAATGTGATATATAATAAGGAATTTATTTTAACAATATAATATATAAAATAGGAAAGAAATAAAGAAATTAACAAATTAGAATAAAAGAATAATAAATACAAAAATTAAATTGATTTAATTTAAAATAATTTAAACAATAATTTTTTTAAAATAAATTGGATTCACAACAAAAGAAAAACTTTAAAGTAAAAAGTTAAAAAAAGAAATATCAAAATTTCTCAATAACTTTGCAGATAGAGAATGCTAAAGTATATTTAAAACATAAAAGAAAAATACTTATTTGATTAGATGAAGAATAATGAATTTTTTTTAAATGTTTGAAAGGTTATTAATTAAAAAATAATTAATAATACAAGGAAATGTATGATGTGTGTGTATTTATAGGATATATTGCATCTACAAATTCTCATAAATTTATCATGTGAGTTTGGATGTTGGCTAGACAAGATATCCTCTTACTAATGTTCTGAAGGGGAATTAACAAATGGTATAAACAAAAATGGATATATTATATTTTTAAATTAAATTGATATTTTGAATTACATGGAATCATTCATAAAAAATGAAAAAAACTAAAATCCAAGACATGCTTAACTATCACAATTAACACATTTATGATGGCCAAGATACTAATAACCTAAAAACCTTTAGTTGACAATAGCAAGGTGGCCAAGTGTATGAGATCTATAGATTTTTTACTACAAAAACAAACAATTAATTCAATTGAAGTTGTTAAATTTATATGACTCATTCCGAACTAGTGTAATGATAGTCCATTGAAACAAATGCCCTTTTGAATCAAATGTGAAGGATTTGAATGATCACATGGAGAACTTATGCATTCAAACAAGATCTAGTAATGTGACAAGGACCATAATTTGACATTTAACATTTGAAACCTCTTGAGGTCTCTCGATGTGTCTTCGATATCTAAATCCCAGAAAGGTTTCAAGGACTTCCAAAATGGTTGGTTTAAACCTATGCACTTTTGGGGATCAAATTAAAGAAATATGCAACGAATTCAATGATGCTTGACATTTTGAAGTTTTTCATTGCTATAAAATATTCCCTTTATTTTTTACTCTGAAAATTTCAAAGAAAGATGAATCAATCCACATGTATTTAGTCAATGAGATTCAAAAGAACGTTCTACGGCTTCAAAAACTTTGGAGAAAACTAAATGCTTGAAGTTTTGATTTACCCAAGACTAGGCAAATGTGAACTTACAAAATCTCTTAATGTCTTTTGAAGGTGATTGGAAGTTTCGAAAATGTCAAATTACCCCATGGGTTTCAAGAAAACTTGCACCTACAACTTTCAATTCATCTCCGAAGATACTTAAAGAGTGAACTAGAAAATGAATAAACAAAATGAAAAATACTTCGAATGATTTCAAGGGATTTTCATTGTATTGAAATTTCAAAAGTCTTGAAGGTTTTAAGAACCTTTCCAATGTAAATTTTGGGAAGCGCCCAAAATAAATATTGGAGGAGGATTGAAAGGTTGAAAGAACATAGATTGAACGCAATTATAGGAGCTTCTTCAAGAATAAATTTAGGAAAATCCATGAATCATTTCAAGGAGTTATAGTAATTCTTTGAAAAAGTCAAAAAACTAATAATTAAGGTGAATTGCAAAGGATTCTTGGAAAAGGGGTGAGCTTAACAAAAATGTTGGCAAAATATGAAGTACTTTCTTTAGCAAAATTATGACTAAAAGCCAAAAAAACATCATAAAAGAACTAATTTCTTAACATCTTAAAAAGCCAAGTTTCAAAAAATAATCAATAGAGGATCAATAGAGTGTAACTAGGCGAACTTCATAAGTCTAAAATGGAGGGTCCCCAATTTTTCTTCTAAAGATTTGCTGATCTTTTTTTAGAGCTCCACACCATGTGGAGGTTAAAACTATAAGTTCTACATCCACATAATTTTTACCTCAAATTGAAAACATCTTCTAAATTAGGATCTCCCCACACTTTCCTCCTACTTAGAGTGAGATTTGGTGAGATTTAATTCTCCAACCCCATAATTGAATAGTAGGGGAATACATCATTTGATATTTTCTTTAATGTTTCTTTGTGTTATGTTATGCTCCATATAAATTCTCCAAAGTTTGGTCATGATTAAGGTCTTTCATAATAAGAGAGAAAATAATAATAGATTATAAAAGTGACTCCTATAAAAAGTAGTTTTGGGCACCAAATTTTAAGATCTTCCTTGAGCATCATATATTACAAAATTATTTTTCTTTATTATATTACCACCATTGCTAAATCATGTATAACTCATATAATGTAGCCATAATATAATTTCATTTCGATTTTCTCTCTTAAATTCTAATATTCAATGTTTCTAAAATTGCCCTACTATTTTGACAAGCATATACAAAGAAAAACATGTCATTATATAGAATTGAACTTACATAAAATGATAACAAAACTCCACTTTCAACAACGCTACATGCTATTCTTCATACAAAGCTATTTGTTAAAAATAAAATAATTACCTCTCAATTATAATAACAATATGAAAATGTAATTATCTTACAATATCCTAAACATACAATCTTTAACATTATCTTTACATATTCTTTCTTCTTAATTATTTTATTACTTTTTATCTAAAAATAATAATTTTCAAATTTTACAATAATTTTAAATATTTAAAACACTTTATTCTCCAAGGCTCGACCCTATCTGCACATGATTCTCTACCCTATCTTTTCTCACAAGTTGACAAAATTTATAATTACTTAACTTATCTCTTCTACCCTATCTTTCCTCACAAGTTGACAAAATTTATAATTATTTAACTTATCTCTTATCACAAGTTTAGAAAATTTGTTTTTTGCCCCATGCTTTAGACCTCATGTGTTAGGTGTTCCTTATCTTGTGTTAGAGGATGTCAGTATTGGTCTGGTTGCTGTCATGAACGGGCACATTATTAAAAAAATAAAGAAGGCAAATAAAGGCTGAAGACTGTGTCGGTCTCTTAATGATATCTGAATGGACCCTTGGGAAAATAAACGTGATAAGGCTGAAGCCTGTGTTAGTCTCTTATGATATCTGAATGGACCCTTGGGAAAATAAACGTGATAATATTAAGAAAACGATGAAGAAACGCTTGCGCACATGATCTACAAATAGTGTAACAATGTCCATTGGAATTTGGAAGAACCCATATCGTTACAAATTCTGTAGCCGCTACATCGGGCGAAACCCAAGTAGCGAGTAATAAGCGTAGAGAAGAAAATGGATGCAACGTCGATTCTGTTGGGCATTCCCAATTCGACTCTTAGCTGTGTAGGTAGCTACAGACTAAACCAAGTTGGTTTTTGCCATTTCCATGCTTCCCCTAGTAGCCTTTCATGGAGGAGCCATGCACAATTCTCAGACGATTTCAAGCACATGCCTTCGAAGCAGAGGAAAGGCAATTTCCGAAGCTTTGCCTTCAACATAAAGGAAATTTTTACGAAACATAGCACTTCTGAAGAGGGCGTCGATCAAACAATTCATGGAGAAGTGATACTACAGAAAGTATCTCTTTTCAACATCACGGATTACGCTGCAACTATTGCGGATGAAGCATCTGAGTTGATGGGCAACAGAGTTTACCTCCAGCTCGTCAGCGCCCAGGAGGCTGATCCAGGTAGATCAGTTAATGAATTTATGTTTTCTCAGTTTTTATGTCGTTTTAGACTAGCATGAATCAATCTAAGACTAACTCTGTCCATTATTTTTGCCCATTTTTGTAATTTAGATATAAGTCTGTCTCTGTTACTAGATAAAATCTAGTGATGGAGTACTATTGTAGACTAAACAATCTCAACGCGTCTATTATTACATGCTTCTCTGTAAATCTGTAATATCTAGACAAACCTCAAGCTGCAATATATTAGATTCAGATTTAGACTGGTGATCTGTTCATATTGTAATATTGTTTGTGGCAGAAACGGGACTGGGTAAAACTGTTGGTGAACCAACTGTTTTAAAGTGGAACCCCTTAGATGGACCCGCGGCTGGCGATACACACTCCGAGATCACATTCAAGTGGAAGACTAGTCTCGGAGTTCCGGGAGCATTCCTGATAAAGAACATGCATTCACGAGAGTTCTTTCTCAAATCTTTAACTCTTGATATCCCTGGTCAAGGTAAACTGCGCTTCAAATGCAACTCCTGGGTAACACCCTATCATGTTAACAAAACCGATCGTGTTTTCTTCGCTAATAAGGTACGGCCTATTATGCTTTTCTGCTTCATTTTATCGTTTTATAGCTCAATGTCTTCAATACGGTCAAACATAGATGATTAATACTGAGTGTGTACATAACCAGAGCTACCTGCCCGATGAAACGCCAATAGGCCTCCAAAAACTGAGGGAACAAGATATGGTGGAACTACGAGGAAATGGAACGGGAGAGCGGAAAGTATCGGATCGGATATACGACTATGACGTTTACAATGATATTGGGGAACCTGACACTAATCCAGACCTGGCCAGGCCAGTCTTGGGTGGATCCAAGGAATTCCCATATCCAAGAAGATGTAGGACGGGCCGTCCCCCGAGTAAAAGAGGTATAAAATTTATACCTAGTCCTGTTCAATATTGTTTCCAATATTTTGCTATGTGCCTTCCAGTAAATATAAAATCTGCACGCAGATCCCCAATGTGAAAGCCGGGTCAGTTTTCCAAACTTGAACTATATTCCCCCGGACGAAAGGTTTCCTCATACAGATTTCTCGGATTTCGGAGGTCACACCCTGATGGCTTTTGCCAACATGATTGCACCTACCATGGCTGATGCATTTGAAGCCGCGTTCGAAACGTTTGAACAAATCGAACACCTATACGTTCGGGGTTTCCAAAGTCCATTTAATTCCACGAAGAGCCTTGGTCAACACCGGAGTCCCCTTCAGATTGTGCAAGGAATGCTGGAATCAGTCGAAGACAATCCACTGATCAACTTTTTGCGCCCACAAGTCTTGGCAGGTGAGATTGTAATTTGGTTGTACAGTCAATTCAACTCCTGAGCACTGGGGTTCAGAAAATATCAATGTGTGAAATGAATATTGCCTGCTACAGTAAATGAGCTCGCGTGGAAGACCGATCGAGAATTTGCACGCCAGGCGCTCGCGGGCGTCAATCCGTTGATGATTCAGAGTTTACAGGTAACAGAATTGCTCTGCAATAAATCCTGTACCCTATTCACGCAGTCAAAGAAATCCCTGAAACTAATAGTATAGAATATATTTTCCGATTTTCAATTTTCACATCTTAAAGTGGGATTTAATGGGGGTGAGATTTAGATTTAAACCCGTAATCTTTTGATGCATCGCCTTCTACAGGGTTCGATACATCACTGCAATGAACAGGAACAGCACACATTCTGATTTATTATAACTCAAATTATCGAAAGGATAAAATCAAAAAATAGAATAATCTTTCACGTATTATGTTTTACGTATGACAGACATTTCCACCATCCAGCAGCTTGGACCCGAATCTGTACGGCCCGCAGAAGAGTACGATTGTTGAACAACACATCGAAAAGTTCCTCGATGGCCTCTCTGTGTCGCAGGTTTGCCCACGGTTTTTCCTATTCTCTTTTTTATATGTTTTTAAATGGATATCGATCTTGTGCTTCTACCTTAAAAAATACAGTATTGGATATCGATCAAATAATTGGACTCTTATAAATACAATATTTTTTTTGAGTCTTAATAATACAAACATGTTATCATTTTTATTGGTTATATTGTTTTTATTATTTTTTGTTTAAAATCCGTTTAAACATTTAAAAATATTAAATTGTAAATCATGATTGAAATAAATAACTTTTTCTTTAATGATACGACAATTGATAAAAGTGATCATCACGGATCAAATTTGAAGGGTAGGGTATTATTTCACTTTGAAGGGTTATGAGAAATTGAATTTTTGATGTTGACATGTAAAAATAAATCATTCTTTTTATTTGTTGAAAGTGTAAGTGTATAACAAAATTTTATTATTTATTAAAAACATTGTATAGATAGAAAACGACAATAAGAAGAAATCTCGAGTGATTCAACATTTACATGGAATTGGTGAGGTAAACCATGTACTCGCTCCGTCCCTGGAGCATAAAGTTGATTGAACTTAGATAAGGGACAATTCTGTTGTTAGGTCGTTGATAAAATAAGGCATTCGAATTTGGAAGGACCTTTGAATTGATGATTGATTCAGCTTGATGGTGGCTCTATTGGTCAAGTGTGATTGAGCCTACCTAAAAGAAAAACCCCAAAATGTAGTACCTAATGCTTTGAGGGAGAAACTTTTTTATTAACCCTAAATTCAACACTTATTTTTAGAAATGAATCATATCCTCCCCACATGCTCAAATCAAAGTGATCAAACAAAGGCCCCGATTTTAGGTGGATTATGGATAGTCCCTCCAATGTATATCGACTTTATACCCCAATTCAAAGTGATCAAACAAAATCCCCAATTTTAGGTAGATTATGGATAGTCCCTCCAATCTATATCGATTCGAAAAGGTTAAGTATTTACTAGTCCACTATAAGGAAGAACTTTAAATTCTCCAACAAATATCACTACAAGTTGGGTGTCTAGTTTCTCCCAAAGTCAACAAGGAAGACGAGTCATAAACACACATTTGGGAGGTTTGCGACAATGAGGATGTTGAAATCATGTTCTTTGCTAGATCATTGCACTCCTAGTCCCTCATTCATGAACGTCCGTCGAGGGATTCCCTTGTTTAGATATATTGGTAGACAATTTGTACTTATTGTTTCCATTATTAGAAGGATGACAGGAAAATGAAGGGGTCAGAGTCTACAACATTTATAGTGTCAGTTGTTAAATATTTTATCCTTTCAACTATTGGATTTCATTAAGGAAATTGGAACAATTCAAACACTTATATTCAAATATTGTTCTTTCTTTTAACCTAATGTTTACAATTCATGGAAGAGAAATAACATTGACAAATTTGGAACTCAAATACAAGGCTCTTTCTTCTTGCTCCTCCGGCCAAACGAAGTTGTGGTCCTAGACTATGAAAAGTATACATTATTTTGGTTCCGATTTCATTTAAATACTCGGTTTTTTAAGGTTACATCTATTGAGTATTCAAAAGGTGAGGTGAGTGAGGAGGGGAGACATAATAGTGATATTTGCAGGAGAAACCCACTGGTGTTATAATGATGGGAACGAGCCTCTCTAAATCGTAGACATAGGAAACCCTCATAAACAACTTGGGCACAAGAGTTACCATGTAAGCATCCCAACAAATTAAGTAATGATAATATTCAGTTAGGTATAGACAAATTCTTTCATTTCGTTTAGAGATGACTATATGCATATTGTACAACCATTCTCTGTGGTTGGCCCTCCATTCGAGTTGCCTTTGTCTTTACTACCTAACCCTTTTCCTCCGATGAGACAAGTAGACTAAGCAGCCTAGGTAGACTGTGGGAGACTCGGAGTGTTGATTCAAATGATTATGACCCCATTAAATGAATGGAAATTGGAATAAATCCTAGAATCATGGACTAACTAGTATAGGATATGGTTCATGAGCACAAACAAAGGGTGACGTGCTACTAGCCTACTACCAAAGATCTGTCATCCCAGTCTTGTGGTGGTCATGATAGAAATGTATAGCATTGGGTGAAACCCTGGTCTAGAAACTTAGTAACTTACATACCCATTGGACTAGGTTAGGTTAAAATCTAGCAAAGATTGCTCAATGCATTGTAAATTGCAACTTGTAAGTTGTAACCCAAAAAAAAACACCATTAGTTTTTCCTTACAAAGCCTTGACATTGGAGGGTTATCAAATCAATTCACCATCCATAGATATGACTCATATGAGTATTTAATTTCACATCATATACTCAAATACTCAAGTGATTTGCAAGTTGTGAGATCACGTGACTCGGTGAACAATAAGATGACAGATGGAAAATTGAGTTGGCAAGTGGCATCATCTCATACCAAGATTTAATGAAGTTGATGAATCAGTAATGCATGCTAATGCCATTAAATGATTTGAAAGTGAACATCGAATCGTGAGTCACAATCCTAACTCACCGACTTGAACTTGGCACTAGACAACCTAGTGGCCCACCGTGGTCCGTGTCGATTGGGACTGAGATCCTCATCCATGATCCGACTATTCAAGGGCACTTGGGAAGATTCTGAGGCCCGACTCTCCCATAGTCCACCGAATCCCTCGATAGGAAAATTTTGTAGGTGCCCTTCTGTTGCAAATTTACCGAGGCTTACTCAATTCATTATTGAAGTGCTCGAAATGAAACTAATTTTTTTTTGCATGGTAAAATTCCTTGTGGCCTTCTATGACGTTTAAAATGGCCTTTGAAGTGCTCTAAAGGCTTCAAATTTGAAGCCTGGTGATCATGATAATTAACCTATATTTATCATTAATTTTGGTCTATAAAATTTTAAAAAATAAATAAAAAAACTATTTTGTTTGTTTTAGACTTTTATTTGGAATTTTCATTATACCCATAATCTCACAAAAATAACTCTCATCTGTGTTACTCTAACCCTTTGGATAACCATTACTTTAAACTTATGTATAACAAATGCAATATATATATATATATATATATATATAT
>LPNX010393486.1:74930-95752 GCA_001517045.1 Pseudotsuga menziesii
TGGTTTAAATTTATTGTTTATATTTCCTTGCGTTCATGGATATTTATATTGCATTCTCATGTATAGTCACTTCCTCTTCCTCTTCTCTCTAGTGAGATGGTGAAATAAAACAAATCCTCACCTTTTACTCTTTTTAAAATTCACCATTAGGTTTTTCCTACTTATTTTAATAATTTTGAAAAGAATGTGAACTACTTTTGGTGCTTCAACATATTATAAGCACCAATGCTACAAAACCTAAAAAATAGCAGTGTTGCAGCAAAACCTCAAAAAGTGCACACGTGCACATATATCTAAAAAATGAACACCAATGAACATATATCTAAAAAGGAGCACTAGTGTATCCATACGAAAAGATGAGCACTGTAACATCCCTTGCCACCTCGACCTAGAACTCACAGTGTAAGTGAACATCACTGTAAGTATTGACTATAAACCTATGTCAAGTTATGGTTATAATTGACAGGGTTAATGATTGAAAGCTTCGAATGACTAAAACGACATTTGGCGATGAACCCACTAGGGGGAAAGGGATTTCCGGAAAAGGGGAACCAAGAAACTCAATGAATAATCATTGTGTGCTTGTAAATACTAAGAGAATAGAGAGTAGTGTGTAATCACTAGCATGACAGTCTTTGGTATCTAAAGTGGAGTCGATTGAGAAAAAACAATGCTTTAATTATTAAGGGAACAAGGGGACCATGCAACGGTTGGAGTATGGGAGTTAACTCTTATATTAATTTATACAATGACAATTTCCCTAGACTAGGTAGGTGACAAATGGTACCAAGGATTTAAAAGAAATAGACACATACTCGTAATTATAGAGGAAAAGGTTAATATAGTTAGAAGGAGTTAATATGACTAAAGGAAAAAGTTAATAATTAAAAAGGGTATAAAACCTTTTTCTTTAACCTTGATACTATCCCAATGCCTTATGTATGTTAAAAAAAAACTCTTTTACACCACTTTTTATACTCTGAAATAATTCCAGGCTAAAGTCTCTTATCACTTAACAGCTGTGACATCCTATATATATTAAGAAATGATGACACTTTGGAATCCATTTTTAAGAGAGGCATTTTTGATGCACCACCATTGTTAAAGACATTGTTGGCATTAATTATGAGAGAATAATGTGATAATGTTCCACTCTTTCCCAAAGCGACATCAAGAAGTAAAAAGAGGTCAATAGAATTAAAATCGAAATGGTAAAACAGTTAAAAGGGAAAAAGCAGTTGCTAGGTTGTATTTTTAGAAAGGTTAAAGAAGATACTAAAAGAGAAGGGATTTTAGTTGCCGAGTTAATGGCAATATCGTTTATCCCACATGCATGGGAGGAGAAGAATTTGATAACTCTGTGACCTTTTAAGGAGGTGAAATGCAAGCTGTTAGGGGGAAGAAAAAAAAAGAAAGCCTCTCAGAAATGACCAGGACTTGCAAGGAGCCACATGCAAATATAATTTTCACTTTCTGGTTGTGCTCCAAACCGGTCGTTCACTGAGTTATACTCCACGTTGTGTCAAAAGGATGGAGTTCCTCTCTTGTCACATCGCGGCCTCCATCCACAAGCTGGATGTTATAGTAATATTGTGCTTTCTGCTGGACATTGGAGGAATTCACCTACTGTATTTTGAAAAATCATTTTGTGCTAGTGGGGTTCAGTTTTTCTGGGCTTTTCTATAGGCTGTTGAGTTTTAGCATATAATATAATAGGCCATTAGTTCAATGTTTAGGACTGAAAATATGCATTGATACTAATTTAGATACTATTGTCTTATTATTGGTCTGAAATGTCTCCGAAGTTAGGAATTGTGAAATGTATATTCCCTTATCTTCGTTTATGGCGTTGTAATGGAATTTCATAGTGTAGTTAAGCGGTGGAAAACGTATTATGGCTGGAGAATGATTTATTCTAGATTTGACTAGCCATTTTATAACTATTTGATCCTTCGAATGTGCACTAAGAAGCCTTTCCAGGACAAGGATGGCGATAATTGGGGCGAATCCCTTGCATCTGTTCATATGCCTGAAGTCTAATTTTTAGTTAGTTGCCGACTCACTGTAAATAGACAAAGATAGTATCCAAATAGATTAGAAGTTTCCTATCAAATAAAAGGGTCAGGATCATTTTCTCTGAGCACTCCTTGATTCGCCATTATATGCCAAGTTTGCACACTTGTTTGGATAAAGCATCACTAGTAGTATTTCTTCCCCAAGTATATGTTGTAAAGAAATTGACGCCTAACTTATTTTTGTAACTTTATGCCTTTGTATAGGTCACAAATTGAAATTTATCATCTATCACAACTTTTCATAAAGGTTCCCTTTTACTTTTTACAAATACACCTTTTTCTATATATGTGAAATTATGTATATATATATTGGATCTGATCTTCCTTCACCTATATATGTCCATTGGTGTGTGAAATGAATTTTAGTGCCAAAATGAATAGATCCAGAAATGTGCATTGCTAGTTGTAAGCCGAAATTAAAATCGCTAACCCAGGTGTATAATTACCCTCCACACTTTTTGTTTGTATTCTCTGATTGCAAAATAATCTGCACAACGGTATCTATAAAACGATAATCCTTTTTACGAAAAGATCCAGGAAAATATTAATATTTAGTTTTGAAATGAAATATACTATGAGATAAGGGAATTTTATATTATGGCACCCGATTGGGTAGCAGGATAGCATTGTGTTGATAAACGGTGTGGTCGAATCCGTGGAACGTGTTGAGAGCACTTGGGAATGTTTCCCCTTAGTGGGTTCATCGCCCAAGCTTGGGGGTGACTCTAGGCGGAATAACGCACGCCAGATAGAGTCAGATGGTTGGGTGGAAAGTCGAAGCGAAGCTTTCAGTTGGTCCAGTCTTTTAAACTTAGAAAACGGAGTTTCAATTACTAGTTGTTAGCGTTAGTTGATAAAGTTGCTAGTTGCATTAATAAAATGAGTAAACTTCACGACTAGTTTAGTGCCATTTATATTTTCCTCTTTGAATAGTTGAATATTTTAAAGGGTAAGTTGTGAGCATAGGGAAGGTGTCGCAACGAGCATGCATATGAAGATAGCATGGTAGGGCACCATACAGTGTATTTGTATTTGATTATGCAATAGATTATGTTATTTTATTTCATCGGACTGTAACTGTCTAACCCAGTTGTTTCTTAGCAGCCACCGTGGGAATTCTTATCCCTTCGCCTATTGCTTGTGCTTGAAAGTGTAAACAAATACTATAAAATTGGCATTACGGTTTTTATTCTTACATAATTTAAAACTTGTTGGTATAGTATTGTATCATTCTAGGGACTATTATGTGAGCAAGAAATTGTACCGGCTATGCCTTTGTTAACTATGTCTTTTGAATAAAGAAAAATCTACTAATTATGGGTGTATTGAATTAATGAAGTGCTTGCAGGACAAATAGTTGAGTCATCCTGCAAGAAATGGAATCAAGGTAATTATAAATGAACATAACCTTCATGCACTTTCATATGTTTCCTATATACCGTGATTACAAAGTAAGTGGCATGTGGATGTAGTGATGATAACCTCCTATTTTTCTTAGTCTTTCTTTGTCTGTATTATGAATTTTCCTTTACGACTTAAGTTGGTTTAGGAGGATGGCAATATGGCATAAGGATCTCATGGAAAAAAAAAGAGACAAGAAGATGTATGTTATACTGGTTCCCCATCGAATTGCTTATGGACAACAAACATAAAATGACCTATTTAGGTATAATTAAATCTCCTAGGTAAATGTATAAAGTTACTTGTTCTTCCTTCTAGGATTCTATCCCAGTTTATTTGGGAATGTTACATTTTTGTGTGTCCTTGATGTGGTCATCTTATCGGTATATTACTTTTATGTTGTCATGGTGAGAAGGTCTGCTTTGAATAAATTGAATCTAAGGAGGAAGATTTATTTGTTGATCTTTGTAAGATGATAGATAGTCTAACACAGGTGAAAGGCTAGAGTTATTATTAAAAGGCTCATTGATAAAATATGGATCTTAGGAATAAATGGAATGACTGATATTTTTATTTGAAATGGAAAGGATGATTTGTATTCCAATGTGCTTTATCTTCTTTATCCAAGTACCAAAGAGTAGTGGTAACATTTATTTAAAAGATAATTAATAAAGGAAAAAATTTATTACCACTTTTGGATTCGTTACATATGGTATCAGAGCGAAGGTTGAAACACTCGGGCCTATCTTGGCTCAAAAATGATTCTACCTGTTTTGTTTTTCTAAATTGACGATCAAGTTTGCTTGAGATAACAGTTATCAACAAGCTCACGTTGATCTATAGCACAAATTACCGTAAGGTGTAGCAACTTCAATTAATTATATGTATTGGTTGACCTTGTAGTTATGCAGAAACAACTTCTCCACTTCAATGTGAGACCCAATGAGGTAAGTACATAGCTATGTTGACCTTCTGTTTGTTTTGAAGATGTTTTATCCATGACTAAGACAATTGTATCCTCTCCTTTTGAGTTGCACAAAAATTTGGGTAAAAGTATGGAAGTCTGCATAAATGCGCACAAGACAAAAAAATTTATTTAAGAAGCAACCTTTAGGGCTTACCTTCATAGCTGGACTAGCCGCTAATGAACTGAGATATATATTGGTAAGAAACTGGTGAGAGTCAAATAGGAATTTAAAGTTCTGTACCTTTTTGTTTTCTATTTAGAAATAAATAAACTTGTAAAGTGACTCATAAGGATATGTTTCCACTCTATTTAGACGTCCCATCATGTCATAAAAATAAGTAAAAACTGACCTTACACCATGTTAGAGAATAAGGAAGTAAGATGACATGGTAGCTATTAATAGATTTTGATGAATTAATCATTTAAGGAGTAAATATATTACCCCAAAATCCTAGCAAGTGTAGCTAAGTTCATTATGTGCAAGATCTAACTAAGAACATAAGTGATGCTAAAAGGATGACTATATTAATAACGCATATTGTTAGGGTTATGCAAGTATACACAACTGCATAAATGCTAACAAATTTATGAACAAATTGTTGTTAAATAAGAACAATTGTTTCTTGTTGGGGGTAATAGATTCATAGGAAGTACTGGATTCGCAAGTTTTGGGTCCATAAAGAGACAATAGGAGCAGAACTTTAATGCTTTCCCTATAGGTGTGCAAAACAATAGCATATGACCTTGCATCTTAAATGGACATAAACCTGAGGAAAAGAGTATCATAGAATTTCTATCGTTTTGCATTGGAAATAGTGGTGAATAATGTTATAAGATGCTATCTTGTGAACTATTAGAGACTAGAACATGGTCTTCTTATAAGAAACTCCAATTAGATTTCATTAACTACTAAATGAGTGCTAAGTGAATGCAGCAACTGAATACAAAAAGGGTTGTGGTTAGATGCAATGTAATATCAAGCATGCAAGTGAAGCCTAGGAAATCAGGCTATGCAATATAGAGACTATTGATCTTTCATATGCACAACGACAAATCTCTCAAAGACATGAAAGTAGATTTACTTATGAACTTGGGCTACAGTGCAGCTGAGGTAAGTAATAAAATGTGTTATGCTTAAGGAATCAATAAAATGCCTTAGTGGTAAAAAGAGTGCACTAGTATAAATACTCTTATCTAATGAATGAGAAATGAAGTAAGTCATGATTTATGTTAAAAAGTTTGATTTTCTTTGAATCAATGATATGATGAGCCAACCACCTATGGAGTGATTGAAAGCATGGAAAAATTGTGGCCATGAGGAAGGCTAAAGTTCCAGGACTGTAATGAGTTAAGAAGATATGAGAAAGATCTCATGTGAAAAAATTGTCACCATGAGGGAGTGGTGATGGAGGTAGTGGATGAAAGCTACCTTGTTTCCCCCTGGGCCAGTGAGGGACCACTATGCATTTTGGGGACACCTAGATGTAAGACATTTTGGTTAAGACTCGTTCCACACACATTGAGAGGACTGCCACAAGAGTGGGGGGGCTCTGTGAAGAGAATAACCTCTAGGCACTGTGGGGGTGTACGAGAACGGAGTGCCTCAGCTTGGTGAAGCACCCTGAAGACCACAAAAAGGAGATACACCTAAGGAAGGGTATCGTCCTTGTGTTGGGTGGCTTGAAATGGTACCTAGAGTACTGTTAGCACTTGATGTGATGGGATGGAGGACATCCAGAAAAAGAAATAATGGCAAAGCGCCTTGAATAGCACAAGAAGGAGATACGCCTAAAGAATGGCATAGGGTATCGTCCATGTGTTGGGTGGCTTGTATCGGTACATGGAGTCCTATTAGCTCTTTGAGTGCTAGGATGGAGGACATCCAGAGAAAAGAATATTGCCAGGAAAAGGTATGTGCAGTACATTAGAGGAAATTTGAGGTCTAAAATGGGCCTCCTAAGGAAAATGATAAAATAATAGTTAAAATAATAAAATAATAGTTAAAATAATAAAATAATAGTTATTAATTTTGGAGGAAGAATGAAAAAAACTACTTTTTTTGTTTGTATTTTCGACATATCTCGCTATGTTTTTATTCATATTCCGAGTGGGAGAGCTCATTGAATGTGGAGTTTAATTCCACATCCAACGAGTACCCACACTGCATACTTTTGACGGAACCCACTACCCCAAAACCAAGAAATGCCTGAAAAAATGTGATGATGACATCATCATCACGTTTTTCCAAGTATTTCTTATTTTTGGGGTAGTGGGGTCCGTAAAAAGTATGTAGTGTGGGTACTCGTTGGATGCACGAGCTCTCTCGCCTGAAATTTGACTAAAAACACAGGGAGATATGTCGAAAATACGAACAAAAAAAGTAGTTTTATTTTATGACAAATATGTCGACTCAACCATTATGGTTGACTCATTTTATTGAAATTCTATTGGTTCTTGAATTCCAACTCACAAAATTTATTGCTGGCGCGTTTTCTTATAAGGCCCATTTTAGACCCCAAATTTCCTCTAATGCAGGTAAACTGGTACCTATATGTATTTATTGGCAATAGAACTGACATGTTATGAAAATTGTATAGTGTTAGATTCTTGAGTTATAAATTGTTATCAATGTCGATGTAGTAGACATGCATATATATGCCTAAAATGCAGGTTTGGTGACCTAATCCTACCTGTCAAGAGGGATTAAGAAATATAAAAGCAAGCATTAGGAACCTGAAGAAGAAAGGAGACAAGGTTGGGAAAACAGGTAACACCAAGGACGGTGTTAATTCAAGGGGGAGCGGATGTAACATCCCTCGTCACCTCGACCTAGAACTCACTGTGTAAGTAAACATCACTGTAAGTATCGACTATAAACCTCTGCCAAGTTGTGGTTATAATTGATAGGGTTAATGATTGAAAGCTTTGAACAACTAAAACGACATTTGGCAACGAACCCACTAGGGGGAAAGGGCTTCCGGAAAAGGGGAACCAAGAAACTCAATGAATAATCATCTTGTGCTTGTAAATACTAAGAGAATAGAGAGTAGTGTTTAATCACTAGCATGACAGTCTTTGGTATCTAAACTGGAGTCGATTAAGAAAAAACAATGCTTTAATTATTAAGGGAACAAGGGGACCGTGCAACGGTTGGAGTATGGGAGTTAACTCTTATATTAATTTATACAATGACATTTTCCCCAGACTAAGCAGGTTGACAAATGGTACCAAGGATTTAAAAGAAATAGACACGTACTCGTAATTATAGAGGAAAAGGTTAATATAGTTAAAAGGAGTTAATATGACTAAAGGAAAAAGTTAATAATTAAAAAGTGTATAAAACCTTTTTCTTTAACCTTTGATATGATCCTAATGCCTTATGTATGTTAAAAAAAAACTCTTTTACACCACTTTTTATACTTTGAAATAATTCCAAGATAAAGTCTCTTATGACTTAACAACTATGACATCCTATATATATTAAGAAATGATGACACTTTGGAATCTATTTTTAAGAGAGACATTTTTGATGCACCACCATTGTTAAAGACATTGTTGGCATTAATTATGAGAGAATAATGTGATAATGTCCCACTCTTTCCCAAAGCGACATCAAGAAGTAAAAAGAGGTCAATAGAATTAAAATTGAAATGGTAGAACAGTTAAAAGGGAAAAAGCAGTTACTTGGTTGTATCTTAGAAAGGTTAAAGAAAATACTAAAAGAGAAGGGATTTTAGTTGCCGAGTTAATGGCAATATCGTTTATCACACATGCATGGGAGGAGAAGAATTTGAGAACTCTGTGGCCTTTTAAGGAGGTGAAATGCAAGCTGTTAGGGGGAAGAAAAAAAAAGCCTCTTGGAAATGGCTAGGACTTGCAAGGAGCCACAGGAAAAGGCGAGGAGGCCAATCCAAGAGCGTAGAGCTGCAGAGCTGCATGTGAAGATCACAGTCAGAATGCTAGTGATTTGTTTTCCTTTTATTATTGTTTTAGAGCTGCATGTGAAGATCGCAGTCGGAATGCTGTTGATGTGTTTTCTTTTTATTATTGTTTTAGAGATGCATGTGAAAATCCCAGTTGGAATGTTGGTGATGTCCCTCTTTTATGATTTTAGAAGCTGCATGTGAAACCCTAGTTGGAATACCCATCGACCCATCGTGATATGTTGGTTTTACACATCGTGTTACCTTGCTGCTTGTGAAGATCGCAGATGTAGAATTCCATCTGGTTATTTTGTTTTATTGCTGATGGTGTCATCTTTCTGCATGTTGATTTGTATGAACCGAAGGTGATGCCACTGTCAAGTGGGTCATTGCTATGCTTTTGGGTAAATCCTTGCCAGTTACATTTCCCTTCAGCAGGCTGTTCGTATGGACCGTTTTTCCTTTTGTTTTTTTTGGGATAATAGTAGACTATCGCTATGCTATCGGGTATATCCCAGCCTAGTTATGAATATCCGTTGCATGTTATCTCTTTTGTATTCTGCCTCATCCTATTGTTGTGAATAATTTTCACTTTCTGGTTGTGCTCCAAACCGGCCGTTCGCTGAGTTATACTCTACGTTGTGTCAAAAGGATGGAGTTCCTCTCTTGTCACATCGTAGCCTCCATCCACAAGCTAGATGTTATAGTAATATTGTGATTTCTACCAAACATTGGAGGAATTCACCTACTATATTTTGAAAAATCGTTTTGTGCTAGTGGGGTTCAATTTTTCTGGTCTTTTCTACAGGTTGTTGAGTTTTAGCATATAATATAACAGGCCATTAGTTTAATGTTTAGGACTGAAGATCTGCATTGATATTAATTTAGATACTATTGGCTTATTATTGGTTTGAAATGCCTCCGAAGTTATGAATTGTGAAATGTATATCCCCTTATCTTCGTTTATGGTGTTGTAATGGAATTTCATAGTGTAGTTAAGCGGTGAAAAATGTATTATGGATGGAGAATGATTTATTCTAGATTTGAATAGCCATTTTCTAGCTATTTGATCCTTCGAATGTGCACTACGAAGCCTTTCCAGGACAAGGATGGTGATAATTGGGGTGAATGCCTTGCATCTGTTCATATGCTTGAAGTCCAATTTTTAGTTAGTTGCCAACTCACATAAACAGACAAAGATAGTATCCAAATAGATTAGAATTTTCCTATCAAATAAAAGGGTCAATATCATTTTCTCTGAGCACTCCTTGAGTCGCCATTATATGCCAAGTTTGCACACTTGTTTAGATAAAGCATCACCAGTAGTATTTCTTCCCCAAGTATATGTTGTAAAGAAATAGAAGTGAACTTATTTTTGTAACTTTATGCCTTTGTATAGGTCACAAATCGAAATTTATCATCTATCACAACTTTTCATAAAGGTTCCCTTTTACTTTTTACAAATACACCTTTTTCTATATATGTGAAATTATGTATATATATATTGGATCTGATCTTCCTTCACCTATATATGTCCATTGGTATGTGAAATGAATTTTAGTGCCAAAATGAATAGATCCAGAAATGTGCATTGCTAGTTATAAGCCGAAATTAAAATTGCTAACCCGGGTGTATAAATACCCTCCACACTTTTTGTTTGTATTCTCTGATTGCAACATATTCTGCACAACGGTATCTATAAAACAGTAATCCTTTTTGCTAAAAGATTCTGGAAATTTTTAGTATTTAGTTCTGAAATGAAATATACTGTGAGATAAGGGAATTTTATATTATGGCACCTGATTGGGTAGCAGGATAGCATTGTGTTGATAAACGGTGTGGTCGAATCCATGGAACGTGTTGAGAGCACTTGGGAATGTTTCCCTTTAGTAGGTTCGTTTCCCAAGCTCGGGAGTGACTCTAGGCGGAATAACACATGCCAGATAGAGTCAGTTGGTTGGGTGGAAAGTCAATGCGAAGCTTGCAGTTGTTCCAGTCTTTTAAACTTAGAAAATGAAGTTTTAATTACTAGTTGTTAGCGTTAGTTGATAAAGTTGCTAGCTGCATTAATAAAATGAGTAAACTTCACGACCAGTTTAGTGGCATTTATATTTTCCTCTTTGAATAGTTAAATATTTTAAAGGGTAAGTTGTGAGTGCAGGGAAGGTGTCACAACGAGGATACATATGAAGATAGCATGGTAGGGCACCATACAGTGTATTTGTATTTGATTATGCAATATATTATGTTATTTTATTTCATCGAACTGTAACTGTCTAACCCAGTTGTTTCTTAACAGCTACCGTGGGAATTCTTGTCCCTTCACCTATTGCTTGTGCTTGAAAGTGTAAACAAATACTATAAGATTGACGTTACTATTTTTATTCTTACATAATTTAAAACTTGTTGGAATAGTATTGTATCATTCCAGGGACTATTATGTGAGAAAGACATTGTACCTGTCATGCCTTTCTTATCTATGTGTTTTTAATAAAGAAAAATCTACTAATTATGGGTGTATAGAATTAATGAAGTGCTTACAGGACAAATAGTTGAGTCATCCTGCAAGAAATGGACTCAAGGTAATTATAAATGAACATAACCTTCATGCACTTGTATATGTTTTCTATATAGCGTGATTACAAAGTAAGTGGCATGTGGATGTAGTGATGATAACCTCCTGTTTTTCTTAGTCTTTCTTTGTTTGTATTATGAATTTTCCTTTACGACTTAAGTTGGTTTAGGAGGATGGCAATATGGCATAAGGATCTCATGGAAAAATAAAAAATAAAAGAGACAAGAAGATGTATGTTATATTGGTTCCCCATCGAATTTCTTATGGACAACAAACAGAAAATGACCTATTTAGGTATAATTAAATCTCCTAGGTAAATGTATAAAGTTACTTGTTCTTCCTTCTAGGATTCTATCCTAGTTTATTTGGGAATGTTACATTTTTGTGTGTCCTTGATGTGGTCATCTTATCGGTATATTACTTTTATGTTGTCATGGTGAGAAGGTCTGCTTTGAATAAATTGAATCTAAGGAGGAAGATTTGTTTGTTGATCTTTGTAAGATGATAGATAGTCTAACACAGGTGAAAGGCTAGAGTTATTATTAAAAGGCTCGTTGATAAAATATGGATCTTAGGAATAAATGGAATGACTGATATTATTATTTGAAATGGAAAGGCTGATTTGTATTCCAATGTGCGTTAACTTCTTTATCCAAGTACCCAAGAGTAGTGGTAACATTTATTGAAAAGATAATTAATAAAGGAAAAACTTTATTACCACTTTTGGATTCGTTACAAGCACAAGTTTCTCTTACCAAAATATCAACATCGATGCACCAATACCAAACGTATGAGCATTGATGCGCCCATATCAAAATAAGAGCACTAGTGTTTCATTATCAAATAGGAGCATCGATGTATTTTTAGGATATTGGCTCTCCGATGTGCATTGGTATTGAAGCACTGGTGAACTTAGACCAATGTGGCATACTGGTGCATCTTGGCCAAAGTGAACACCGATGTAGTTTTGACATCTTGTTTCTTCGGTGCAATTCTATCTATGGAGCACCTATTCGTTTGATACTAACATGTACCAGTGCTCCATAATGGTTTAGGTGCACCGACAAAAAAAATGCTAAAACCTCTTCCCACTCACCTTTGCTAGCAATGTCTACTATAAATGAAGAAATGATTTTTTTTAAAGAGGTTCTATGAAAACGTCCGCTAGAATATGTGTTCCTTGTACTAAGGGAAAATCATTTTGTATTTTGTGTATGCCATTGCCTAATCTCTATTATTTTTAAGAATTTATATGCATTGTTTCACTTCCTAGGTGTTGATCCACAAAAACACCACATTTTATTCATTCATATACCATTTATCACCTTATTCCTATCTTATCCTTCCATAAAACCATTAATATTCACCACTTTCATAATAAATATGGGTTTATATTACCATTTTCCAAATCATTTATTTTTGAGTATTTTGAGTGAATTTGTGGTTAATTATTGAGAAAAATAACATATTTTCATTATACTTTAAAGTTGGGCGAGTTTGGTGATGTTTACAGTTGTATTTGAAGACTTTAGCAAGCTCAAAAGTGACCATCTAGCCTCAAATTCGAATTTCATCTTCAAGATGTGGCTAACTTCAAGTAGAATATCATGGAAGTGTGGAGAGAATATTTCATCCAATATTTGTTGAGAATGTAAAGGAATGAGTTGTAGATTTGTTGAGAATTTAAAGGGATGAGTTGTAGATTTGTTGAGTATTTTGAGGGATAAGTTGAGAGAATAGTGGATCTGTAATTATGATCGGTTATTTTGAATTCATGTATAAATAGGAGGGCTCTCTCCTCAGTTTGGTTAGAGGCCTCTCTAGTGGTTTGGTAGTGGAGAACTGGTTCATCATTTTAGATAGTCATGGATTTGATCTCGATGTAATAGATTTCATATTTCAATAGATAGTTTGATCTCTTCATATTTTGATGTTTTGGTTATGAATTAGTTATGTTGATTTTATGTGAGCTCACTAGTTAATATCGTTTTCTTTGTATCGGTTTATTTCAGGCCCATCTCTTGATTCAAAAATTTTGAATTAAAGACTTCATCTTCTTTATATGTTTCAACAGAATTATCAATCCTTTCTCCAATAGAAGCAGACAAGCAAATATCTTCTTGATAAAAAAATTATGAATTTGAAAGACATAAAGAAATATCCCATTTGGAGTCCTCATATTCATCATATATAGGCAAGCTGAGTTTTTCTTTAAAAACATTACTAACAAAAGCAGCATGTGTTATAGCTGATTTTACCACACCAGGTGAATCACACTTGTATAGCCTTCCCCTATCCCTCTGCAGACTCCTTAGACCCCTTGGACCATTTTTCATCCTTTGATGTTTCCTAGACCATCCCTAAAAACATGTGAAAAATACTATACACAACTTTTAAACCCCTTATCGCGTATATATGCAGGTTTGACCCCTAAAGCCACGTACATCGGGATGTGTACAAAATCCAAATCCTTTTGGAGTTTTCCTTGACATGGATCCGACTCATTTGTCTCTTGGCCTTCCATATGCCTTGAGATCACTTGGATTCGACCTTTCATTACCCCATTGAAAAGTTATATAAGGAACCCTTTGGATATATTAAAGGCATAAGAGAATTGAGAGCAAAGAAATTATAGTCCATTGTTGCCAGAACTTGTGCTTGAGTCTGCATCCCTTTGTCCCTTGGAGCACTTTCGTGTTCTTCCCAAGATTTTCTTTTGCTTGTGAGCTTCCTATCGATAGATGGAGGATTGAGGTGGTGGAGGCCCAAGTGGGGGATTCAGTTTCTCCGATTCGCAGACGTGCCGAAAGAGGTTGTATTCATTGTAATCTATGATTTTATATTAATAGAAATATCTTTTCCTGTCCAATAATATATGTTTGAATGAATATTTTTTCCATGGATGATTTCAAATGCTTATACATTGTTGATTATATATGCTATAGTAGATCGAAAACCAATATATGTAGTATGCTTGTCTTGTTTACTTGTTGTTGAGGAAGTGATTCATCAATTCAAGATGAAGTTGGAAAGCTCAACGAGGATCTACTTCAACCATCCAAAATAAGGTACGAGGTCTGATCCTTTAGTGTTAGATATTTGATTTCTCTTGCATATTGGAAAGGATTGATTTCTTGTGTCAAGCTGTCTGTTGTGGTACCCCAAGCCATAGGAATTTCTCTCCGTAACAGAATTGGCGACTCTGCTGGGGATGTTCCTTGTTTTTATTTGGGGGTTTGCGGGCACAATGGTCTTGATATTCTTGACTTGCTCTTTGTTTCTCCTTGTTTCTGTGTTGCATTTTATAGAATGTTCATCCATTGACACTCCCCTTTATTGGTTTGATGCTTGGCCTACTTTTTATCACTGTCTTCTCTGTATACGCAGGTTTTTGCCCAAAAGTCACGTACATACATGGATTTTTTGCCAAAAGTCACGTATACACACAGGGTTTTGGCCAAAATCCATGTATACATGCAGATTTTTGGCTAAAAGTTGCGTATATAAGCAGTTGTTCTTTAAACAGTCACGTACATCCTCCCTTTTGGTGAGTTTGATGTTGTGGGAAGTTCTTGGGTGGGTTGTGAGTGTGGTTGGGTCTTCCTTGGGTCTAATGTTATCTGTTGGATGCTTCTTTTGTGACTAGAGACCGCTTTTTCATTGATTTTTCTTTGAAAGTAGTTTTAGTCATTTATCCTTTTTGTTTTACCATTTGTGCATTACTCTTTTTTGTCTCGGTGTCTTGCTGGGATTGTGTTTTATACTTGCTGCGGAGACTAAGAGTTTTAGATGACTTTTATTACATTTTTCATTCTTTTATATTGAAAAATACAAAGTAGTTGAACTCTTAGTTGCATCTTAGATATGGATTTGAGGAGGTACTTGCATTGGATTGCTTGGATGAGAGTTTTATTTAGGCTTTCATATAGGAAGGATTGCATTGGAATTCGTAAAGGAATATATATTTATGCATCTCATGTAGTGGCATACCCTATTTTTTATTTGACAAAGATTGCACTTAGCATTGTTTGTTATGGTGTGCATATTTATTTCACTGCTGAGTCATAATGTCATTAGGTTCACGGCCATTTCCCTTTGAGTACTTACAGCCATTAAAATCAATGCTTAATTAAAATGAACTACACATTTTTCTTTTATAGGGTTCACCAACAAGATTAGGTTTTAGGGTCTTGGAATAGTTCATTGTGAGTAAATTCTCCAAGACCACTAAACAACAACATGTATGCATTTGTCCAGGTGAGAGTGTGAAATTCCTTGGTATAATTAGTGTTTCTCAAGATCCTCCTCTTACAAGGGAGTTAAGCACGAGGAAACATGAGCGATTATTGATTGGGATGACCCCTAGTCATAACTGAGTAGCACCAAATATATTTCCAAGATTGTATTCGTATCTGGGGGCTCTTTTAAGAGTTTTAGGATTTGCTACCCTACCCATATGGTCAATCCTGCCTGCGACTGTCTTCCTGAGCATTGATTATATTGAGGTGACCTTAGTTTCCTTACCTAGGTTATCGAGGGGGTACTTCGTAGAGGTTATTCTGTAGGTGTCCTAGTCAGGTTGGGGTGGGATAGCACAATCGCTATATACGTTGAAGCTGAGGGCCACAATAATTGGTTACGAACCTCTGCTTGTTGTGTATGGGAGTCTCTAGCCTCTCCTAGGCAAGACATACTTGCTTCATTCGGGAGCTCACATATCCTCCCCTTGGTTTGCTTGTATTGTGGCTGTATATTTTCTTAGGAGTGTGATCTTTGTGTGATAGTTGGCCTTTGGTATTTTTGTTACTTGAGTATATTTATGCTCTCTTGAGTTAGGGTCCTTTTATCTTTGGCATGCCTAGTATCCTATCACCCATCCTTGGTCCTTGGTTAGACTTGGGGGCATTACAGCTCCTTACTATGCTCATAGATTTGGGAATGGTCATATTCCATCCTCTACTCCATTTGTGGAGGATTTTTATTCCCTTAGCTCGGTCTTTACACTGGTGGTCACTCTCACAGGGGTGGTAGTGCATACATGAACGTTGAGTCTACACCTTACTTTCCTTTTTATGTCCCATCATTCACCGCATTGTTTCCTTTGGATGCAGTTGTCGTGATCATTCCTCCCTATATCCTATAGTTTGGATTCTTTATTGACTATTTTGGGTTGTTTTGGACTAATATGGTTGTCATGTAGGGTCCAATTTTTGTACACTCTCTCTGAGGCTTCGACCCATTCGTTCCTATCATAGGTATCATGTCTAAACTAGCATATAGGTTAGGATTTCACATCCGCTTGTATTTTGCATGACCTTATGACTGTTTCATTTTAACCTTAGGTACAAACCCATTCCATGGTATCACGGAACCTTAATGCTGTTGTTAGAAGTGGTACTATGTGAATGGTAGAGATTTCCTATACATGGGTGTCCTATTTAGCTCCCTTTTGCATTTGGTACCCATGCTGTGAGTCCTCTCTTAGGTCTGGGAGTCCCCCTTTAGTCCTGCCATGTCCTTGAGCAAGAGCTTCATACTCCTCTTGAACTTTATGATGGCCATTTCCCTGGGCTTCCTTATGTCAAGTTGTAATTGCATTATCATGATCTTTGCCTACCCCATTGAGCCTATGTCGGCTTCCCTGAATTTGAGTATCAGCCATATAGCCTGAGCTTGTCTCATGTCTAACCATGCAGAGCCATTTTATATATCCTTTGTAGCTTGATTCCCGATTTTTACCGGGAGGGGACTTTCCCCTGAGTGTCGCTATCCTACACATGTCTCCTTGCATTGAGCATAGGTATGTTCTAGTGCTAGAAACTAGTTTGTTTGTCCCTTGACACTTGTCTCCTCCTAGCCTATAACTTTAAAGTAGTTTTATTCTTTTTCAAGCTTTTCAAATATTTGAAAAAGTCCAAAAAAAAATTAAAAATCAAAAGGCCGGACAAGGAAAGATGTTATCTTTTGGCAGCTATTGAGTCATGTCGCCTTCGAACAGAGCACTATATATCACATCCATTAGTTGGGTTTATAGTTTGACTTTAGGAGCTGTAATCGTTTATCTGAGTTTATCTCCACCGACTGGTTAAGCTTCCAGTCCCCATGGAGCCTCTGTCGATGCCTCCTGTGTCGCAGAGATGTCCCAGTTTTGTATATCGAGTCTATGTTGCCTTTATTCAGTCACCATTCACTGTTACGCTCTTGTTAAAAGGAAGTTGAAACCTAAGTTGGCCATCCCTCAGTTATCTTGACTTTTCATGTTGGCCATTCCTGGTACAGTTACTGGTTCGTGCAACTTATGATCGAATCCTTCCACATTATATAGCTTTGTTGAGTACTTCATGTTGGATGATGGGGGACGCCTTAGTTCCATCCTTCTAGCGGATTTCATCCCATCGAATTCAGATCATTTATTTTGGGATTAGAATCTAGAGTCATTTTTGAGTGCCTTGATACTTGCAGTCATCAGTGGAAGGTTCTCTCACCATCAATAGTTTTTGGGAATACATTAATGTCCCCTGACTGATGGATCCTCAGAAGTGCTCGAACTCAACACATCTATTCGCACTTGTTAGTTTGCATTCTAGTACCTTGATTCCCATTATCATTATCGGTGGGTGATATTTCATTTATTAACGGTATACATCAATGACCGGTAATCAGACGATGGACTACTATGTTTGACCTCGACACCTCTATTCACATAGTAGGACTTGTACTCATAGCATTTTGTGTAGAAGACCTTCCATATTGGTGGCATCTCTTATATGCTACCTCCTTGATTGTGCCAGTGTTCATGAGATTTCAGCTCTCATGACTTGATTCCAGTATATGTTAGACATTTCCAACTATTATGGAGACCTTGATCCATTGTATATCTTCAACCATTATGGAGATCATGATCCTTTGTATATCTTCATCATGTAGATTCTGATCTATGTATATTGTACGTGGTGATGACCACTTATGTGATATTTTGTATCATGCCTATTCATGGCCATTGTACTCTTATGTATCCGGCACTGCTATATGTATTTGCAGTTATGTGCAAAGTTGTATCATTGTACTATGCTGATTGGGTGGCTGTTCTTCCATTTGGGATTCTTCATCACTCCACTTCTGGGATGGAATTATAATGTATTTCGGCCATCGTATGACCCCTCTGAGCTAACACATTAGGGGGCATCTGTTATACCTGATTTTACAACACTAGGTGTATCACACCTGTATGGCCTTCCCCTGTCCCTCTGCAAACACCTTAGACCCCTTGGACCATTTTTTGTCCTTTGATGCTTGCTAGACCATCCCTAAAAACATGTGAAAAATACTATACGTGACTTTTAAACCCCTTATCGCGTATATACGCGGGTTTGACCAATAAAACCAGGTACATCGAAATGTGTACAAAATACAAATCCATTTGGAGTTTTCCTTAACATGGATCTGACTCATTTGTCTCCTAGCCTTCCATATGCCTTAAGATTGCTCGGATTTGACCTTTCATTACCCCATTGAAAATCTATATAAGGAACCCTTTTGATACATTGAAGGCATAAGAGAATTGAGAGCAAAGAAATTATAGTCCAATGTTGCGAGAACTTGTGCTTGAGTCTGCATCCCTTTGTCCCTTGGAGCACTTTGGTGTTCTTCCCAAGCTTGCCTTTTGCTTGTGAGCTTGTTATCAAGAGATGGAGGATTGAGGTGGTGGAGGCCCAAGTGGGGGATTCAGTTTCTCCAATTCGCAGACGTGTCGACAGAGGTTGTATTCATTGTAATATTTGATTTTATAATAATAGAAATATCTTTTCTTGTCCAATAATGTATGTTTGAATGAATATTTTATCCATGAATGATTTCAAATGCTTATACATTGTTGATTATATATGCTAGTGTAGATCGAACACCAATATATGTAGTATGCTTATCTTGTTTACTTGTTGTTGAGGAAGTGATTCATCAATTCAAGCTGAAGTTGGAAAGCTCAACGGGGATCTACTTCAACCGTTCGGAATAAGGTACAAGGTCTGATCCTTTAGTGTTAGATATTTGATTTCTCTTTCATATTGGAAAGGATTTATTTCTAGAGTCAAGCTGTCTGTTGTGGTACCCCAAGACAAAGGAATTTCTCTCCTTAATAGCATGCTAATTGCATTATTTATAAAGAAAAATAGAAATACCCTCTTCCTATTCATCGCCTTCTTTATCATCATATATAGGAAGGATAATATTTTCTTCAAAACCATCACTAACAAAGTTTGAAACAGGCTAATGATACTCTTCATAAAACCATTATGAGGTCTTTGAAGAAACTGCACAGGGGAAGCGTCTTCTAGGGACAGAATTTCTGGAGTTGAAAGATATGAGGAACAATCTAATTGGCATTCCCAACTTCCCCCTTGGACACAGGGAGAATGACAGGAGAGTTGTAAACTATTAATGGTTTAAGAAATAGAGGTATAGCTAGTTGAAACAGAGTTTTGGCTTATGTCCATTTCTGTTAAGGAAGATGTTATCTCCTAAAATAACCAGTCGGTTTTCTATTATTTTAGGTGATAGGTTTGAGTCCAAAATTTTAGTTTTAAATTTTTTAGAGTCAATAATGAGATCCTTGTTCTCATTACTAAGTCAAAAATCCAATTTATTTGATTCTTAGTTTCAAATTTTGAGAAAGACAGGTTGTGGTAGTTAACTCTGTTTTGTAGAGGCTAGATTAGCTACCAAAAGAGCTCAGTTCTGGCAGCCGGAAGAATCAAGCTAAGGTTCAAGTTCACATTAGCTGCCAAAAGAGTCCAGTCTTGGCAGCTAGAAGGATTAAGCTAAGTTATGTTAGCTGCCAAAAACGCATCTCATTAAAAAATTAAAAAAGAGAGCACATGTCCGTACTCAAGCTTCACATCAAGCGAGCCTGTGGGTTTTTCCGCCCAGGAGAAGTTCAAAGCGCGTCTCATACGACCATCATGAAGTTTAATGTCGGTTTACTGCTGAAAGCAAGTTATGAAGCACCATATCATTAACTACGCAGGATTACGCAGGGGGTTCATAATGCGATGCATATCTCCAGATCATTCGAAGCTGATCGATCCATCATTCACCCAGGGGCTCATAATGTAAGGTATCTGAAGATCATGTGAAGCCAATCGATTCATCATTTCACACGAAATTGGGCGATTTCATAGGTGATTACCTGCTGAGCTCATTCAATGGGTATCTCATTTCTTAAGCATTGCAAGCAGACCCAAGGCTCCCTGTTATGTTATCGTGCAGTTGGAGTTCTGGTTCGAGCCAGGAGTTCTCTTTCATCAAAACAAGTCCTCATCACGGGGTCTCTTTACAAAGGTTCGGCTCATGGCCAAAACAGGTCTGCCACTCAGGACAGAGCTAGATGGAGTGTGGTACCTCGAGTCCCACCCACAAGTAGCGGAGTTCTTCAAAACCGCACAGGTGTTTGAGTATTGTGAAAGGCTCACCAGTTTTAACCAGCCACTCGCCGAAGCATTCTCTCAGAGCTACAATGGAAGAACAGTAAAGTTTGGCCGAGAGGAGTTTCATGTGGATGAGGCAGCCATAACTGAGTGTACAGGCCTCCCCAGGACAGGGAAAAGTTGGTTTAAGACCACTAAGGCCTCAGATATTGAATTCAGGTCATATCTTCTACCAGCCCATAAGGAGACCATTCAGAGAAGAGATTTTCCCATCACTTTTCTTGAACCCCAATGGCAAACTCTGTTAAAGGCCATTTTCGTTTACATAACCTGTGAAGGCCGATATCACAGGGTGTTGTACTACCATTTCAAGTTATTAAATCATTTCACAGGAAGGGTAAGTATAAATCTGCCATATTTCTTTCACAAGACCCTAACGAAAATGGCAAAGCAAGTCCA
>LPNX010393540.1:0-2500 GCA_001517045.1 Pseudotsuga menziesii
CCTGTTGACACAAAATGATCTCAATATCAGGTTTTTTTGTAAGTAAGGAATGAAATGCAACTGTTTTGAACATAATTTTATAGATAAATGCATGTACCTAAGATGTCACCAATTGTATTTTTTTGCTTTCTTTCCCTGGGACTATTTCATAGCTTATATATTTGAAACTTTTCATGTTTGTAACCATATTCCCAAATTCATTATCTCCAGTCTCATGCATACATTGGCTCAATAATGCCATTCCAGCATAGTTGGAGCAAGTTCCATCAAACAGGATTTTGCATAGTAAGTTTGCCCCTCAGGCCTATTGCACATGATACTATGAATGAATTCTCTTGATGAGGTCGGTGGTATTGTCAAGGAGCAATCCTGCACATGGTTAGTATGCAACACACGACGAATGTACAAAAATGTTTCATAGTAATATTCATATTCTACATCGTATCTACAACAACAAGTGTTACGAAGAGTATTTATTCTAACATACCGGGGCTTACATTTCTCAAAATATCTTTGCCCCAAATTCAATTGTCTATGTTCATTCCTAAATTTCTCGTATAGTTCTGTCTGTGTTATATCAAGAAGATGCTTAATATGTGGTTCACGGTCCTTTGAACCCCTTCTCAGTTTTAGTACATCCTTCCGGTTTGAAGAAGGCCTTGTGTGATCATGCCAAAAACTTTGCACTAGTCCCTTTACTGCATCAACTAGCTTCATGTCACGACGTAGCAATCGACCAATAAAGGCCCAAAAATCTGTCTGGGCGGTTGTGTTGAGATGTTCTCTTCTAATAGAATACCTACGGAGGGTTTTTACATTCAAATTAACTAGTTTAGATGTAGGCTTGAGAAAACGAAGGACCCTAGTGTTCTTATTTACAATTGCTTGTGACATCACATGACGAGCCTAATTGCGGTCCTTTGACCGTGTGTTCTTACCAATTTTACCAAAGGCATCTACTAAGCTTTTAACTATATGAGAACTTGGTCCATAAGGCTTTATCATCTTTATCCCTAACGATTTCCTAACAATATTCATGCCCCTAGATTTCAACAATGATAAAAATAATCTACATTTATCTCCATCACATTTCTCCTCAAAATATTTATTTAGTATCTGTTGAGTTTGATAAGCAATACTACGTTTAGATAGCGTACCTTCAATGGAATTGAGGAGTCCTTCATCAATTTGTATACGCTTTAGAGTTCTTCGATGTGTGCTTTCTAATGGAGGTAAGGGGGTTGGATTTCTATCATCTAGTGCATCAACAATACGCTTTGGCGTTTCAGTAGCAACTTGTTGTCCTTCACTCTCTTCCTGGTAGTTGGATGGTGGAAGTCCAACATCCTCATCGATGGTCCGATTAATATTTCTTCTTCAACAGTAGGCTCCATGTACACTGCCTCTTCATGAGCTTCATCTTGTGTTGGATTAATAGGATGAACTGTTGTATCCTCTATAATTGGATTTGGATTAGTTTCCAAAGAAAGCCTCTGATTTATCATGTCTATTCTTTTCTTTTCTTTCTCTTCTTCGATGACTTCTTGAGGTCTCTTCTTCTTTGCTGATTTTCTTCCTCGGTTACATACATTCCCCATCACCACAATGATCAATGTCAATATAGTTTGTTTTTGTTGCTCCTCAATTACAAGCTTCCAAACCTTTAACTTGCTTTAATATAACTATTGATCCTTCAAGGTGCTTCAATCTTCCTTCTCAATTGTTCATATTTCCCATCAAAACAATAATGAATGGGAAAATTTACCTTTTGTTCTCTTGAATAATAAACAAATGAAAGTTATATCCACCATCACCATGAAATGACATTGAAGCTTGATATCTTATCCTGTGTGCTCCTCAACCATGGAAGATGTCCTCAATGCTACACCTGCATAACAAAAAGAATGATGGAGATGGTGTAGATTGTGAGTATTTTCAAATGCAGGCTCGTGCTCTTGAAAAATATTGCGCGCTAATTGGAATTTTCAGAAAAACGCAGTGAAGTTGCTCTCGGACAATGACAATTCACTGTTTTAACAGTCTCAAAACGCGCACGTGATTTGAATAGGCAAAACGCGTACACAGTTTGTATAAACAAAATGCGCATGCGATATATTCAATCACAATTAATGGGGTGGGTGCACGGCTAAACGTAACTACAATATCAACTAAATAGATTATTGTTCCATGTTCCAGACTAATTATTCATAAATAATTGAAAATAAATTATGAAGTAAAAAGATATACTAACATCATTTTATATTAGTAATCCAAAAACCAATTTATAAGGAGAAAGTAAACTTAAATAAATTACACACAATGAAGATGAATGGTGATGATGTTCATGATGTTGATGGTGATGATAATGATGAGGATGATGATGATGTTCACGATGATGAAGGTGATGATGATGAATGATGACGATGTTCATGAAATTGATGGTGCGGATGATGATGATGATGATGAATGATGATGATGTTCATGATGTTGATGGTGAGGA
>LPNX010393540.1:7500-12292 GCA_001517045.1 Pseudotsuga menziesii
GATGATGATGAAGATGATGAAGAATATGATGATGAAAATGGCAATGTTGATGATGATGATCGATGATCAATGATCATGGTGATGATGATGAAGATGACTATGAAGATAATGAAGATGATGATCATGTTGATGATGATGATGATGATGATGATGATGACAATGGTGATGATGATGAAGATGATGAGGAAGGTGATGATGATGATGATGTTGATGACGACGATGGTGATGATGATGTTCATGATGTTGATGGTGATGATGATGATCATGTTGATGATAACGATGATGATGAAGTTGAAGATGAAGATGATGATGAATGTTATTTTTGGTTTTACAAAATGCGCACGTGATTTGTCTCTAGAGAACGCGCACGTGTTTTGTTTCTATATAATGTGCATGCGTTTTGTTTAGTTAAATCACGCTCGTGTATTGTTTAAATTCAAAAATTTATTCCCTCCAAATGATAAGGCCTAGCCTCCACCCATGCTTTTGTGGAATTCCTATGCCTATGTTTTTTCTTTGTACTTTGCTTCGGATTCAACATGCCTGTGCCTTGGAGTATGATCAACCATGGCTAATCCAACATTATATCCAAATTTTCAATATGCTCGTGTTTAGCGGTTCGTCTAATTATGCTGCACACCTCCATTTTTTTTATGAGATTTTAGAAACAGATATGGTTTTTTTGCAGATTCTAAATATGTAAATTTTAACAAGAATACATAATTTTTTCTATTTTTTTCTTATTTATCTTCTGTCATCACTCCTCAACTCAAAAAACACACTGGTAGTGTTTCGTCCATATCTCTTTTGTTTCTCAACCATTTAAAAAAAAAATTGTATGATGCACTAAAGAACACCAATCTCTACATGTTATAAAAAACCCATTTCCAAATAATTGCATTAAGACATTCAAACGTTGCACCCACAAATGATGTACCATTTTCGAGGTTTGATCTCTTAGATAATTAAAAAAAAATTAAAAAAATTATTTTTATCATTGGAAAAATAGTCGTGCACTAGTCCTATATGTTCTCTATATGTATATCGGTTTTCGTAAGTTTATTCCATCATTTAGACACTCAGATGCTGCACCCACAAAAACATATACCTTATAATTTGTCACAAAAATAAAAAGTGCCTGTTAAAATTGATCTAACTTTAGATAGTTAACAACATTTTCAATAGAAAAAAATATATATATTTGGAAAGTTCATTCAATTTCCTACATTTCTTGTTTTTTACTGATCGCAAGATTCATTGTGTAAGTGTCTCAAAATATCCATGCAAGTTGATGGATGTCTGTTTTTCCAGTTTTGTATTGCATCTAACGCACCAAAAGAGACCCTCAACTTCTTGCACACACCCTTAAGTGCAATCATTGATATATTAATTTTTAATTTAACTATTAGATAGTACAACTATTAGCTTAACTCCAATGCAATGATTCTACAAGTGCAATTGTCTACATAGTAAATTTTAAATTAACTATTAGATACAACTATTAGTTGAAAAATTAAACTTCAACTTCAACTTGGTAATTAAAACTCCAATCACTATGATATACAACTATTCTATTATTAGATACAACTATTAGGTGAACTCCAATGATTATACAACTTTGTATTAACTTCAATGATGATACAACTTTATCTTTAACTTCAAGTGGAATCATGACTTTAACTTGAAGTGCAATAGCTGATATATTAACTTTCAAATTGACTATTACATACAACTATTAGCTTAACTTCAATGATTTTACAACTATTAACTTAACTTCAACTCTAATCATAGTTGTGCTAGATTAACTATTAAATAACTATTAATAATTCAAATATATACATGTCAAGGTATTCCAAACATATCAATCTTATTAATATGGTTGTTACTAGTTATTATAAAATTGCAAGCATGAAAGAAAAATAAAAGCTAGAAAATTACAAGATTCTATTTACCTCTTTCACACTATTCTTTAAAATACACAAACAAAAATATCAACTACAAGTATCAAAGAAGAACTAGAGGGACTAAAACATTTTTACTATGATAGCCCAAGCATGAAATAAAAGGAAGAAAGAAAGCTACCGGATTCACCATCCAATTCCCTTATGATTTTCTTGTTCACATGTTCTCATTGATTACATTCTCTAAGAAAAGAAAGCTACTGGATTCCTTATGATTTTCTTGTTCTCATTGATTACATTCTAGATAATCATATAAAAATCACATTCATCTCGTAAGAATCAAATCCATCTAAATAAACATTCATATTTGTAATTGTTTATTTACATTGAAATTCACAAAGAAGTTAGCAAACTGTCATTATAGTGCAAGCATGAAAGGAAAGAAATTTACATTCTTGTTTGTCTTTTAAGTTTTTTTTATGTAACCATCTCACATATGATTTAAATGTGCCTCCTAACCTCCTTTGAAAAGGTTAGAAAACCTAATTATTTGGAAATCTAACTAATATTTATTAGTTTTTTTATGAGTAGTTGTAATCTTCCACATTATTTTGTTAAATGGGTTTATTTACGATTTATCTAGATGCATAGTTATAGGTGATCATACAACCTTCTTCCAACTATTTTCCATGAACTACACAATTTACTAGTTCATGCATCAGCTATGAGTTATCCATTTATCAATCATCACTTATTTTTTTTATCTCACATTCTTCTAGTTATTTGATATGAACTACTAGTTATTCATTTCATTAGCTATGTACTATCCATGCTTTGCTACCAGATATCCATTCATCAACTATGGGTTTATATATATATATATATATATATATATATATATATATATATATGCTCCTATGAAAACCACCATAACACTTTGGTGTGACTTTGGTTGGCTCTAAATAATAGACTTCTGACATGGGAAATGTTTCTTAAGCGAGGATTCGAAGGGCCAGGAATATGCATGTTGTGCAACTTTTAGAGAGTGAAACACATGCTCATCTCTTTGTTCATTGCATATTGTTCATTGCATGTATGCAGACAAAGTTTGGTAGCAAGCGGTCACCAAATTGGATCCTTCCTCAAGAATAGAAGATGACCAAACAATAGAGCAGTGCATGAAATCTTGGTGGAAAAATGAAAGGGTAGGCCAATTTGAAGTTTTTCCTGCTCTCTTTATATACACTATTTGGGAAACAAGAAATAGAGCCATTTTCAAGGACAACCTGACAAGCCCAGAATTAACTGCTAACATTCTTGTGCAGAAAGTAGTGGAACACTAGAAGGAGATAGAACAAAAACCAAAGAGGGTACTCAAGCCCCCAAGCTTGGACAAGAACACTCCATGGGATTTTTTTGATAGAGCAAGTCAAGAAGAGCCGATATTAGGTGGGGCAGGAGGTGTATTATACCTAAACGAATAGGGCTGATGCACAAACATGGACTCCTTTAAGGACACTTTAGATGCCACATAATACTGGAATAAACGGAAAACTTTGATTTTAGGTGACAATTAGGGGTACTTCCCTAACTTATTTGAAGATGAAGTAAAAAGAGAAAAGATAGGTAATTGAATCAGCTTTCATAATATATAGGGTTTATGCAGAGAAAATGTGTGAAAATGATTATAAAATTAGTTTCCGTGAAAGTGGGTTTTCAAATTTTCAGCACATCTTAACATATATGTTTGTGCGAGTGCAGCAATATAAGATCACAGAGCTTGATCTCGTCTAGTGCACCATATAGTTTTTATGGGAAATGGTGATGGAAATCAAAAGTTATATAACAAACAATCGATGTATGTATTCTCGAAAACTAACGTGTGTCATTTAGAAAAATAATTATAAATAAATAAAACATAGTTTTGAAGGAAAAAATTATATATTCAGAATCGTCATTTCGTACTCTACAATATCGTACATTTTCATAAAAAAATATTGTGTATGTCATATCAAAACACGGGATATAATCTGAGCATTTTGATAGAGTTCTAAAAGACAAGCAATAGCCCTGGTTGATTTGTCCTAGCCAATAGGTTCAGTATTCTGAAGCTACTTCCAAACCTAATGCCAAACCTTAATCCCGCCAATTATTTAAATTTTCAAATAACACATATGCGATATAACTTATCCATATCGCATATGCGATATATCGCATGTGCGTTATATCGCATATGCATTAATAGAACATATGAGAAATGTATTGACCATGGGGAGACATATCAAATATTAGTGTGATTTATTGAGCAGATTACCATCACATTACATGTTAAATCATCTAATCATCCTTAGTGAACCCATAAAGTAAAATATGCATATAAAAGTCGGAATCCATTTAGTTCAACCACTACTTGTGTGTGTTGGTAAGTAATTGAATAACCTATGTTTTCTTTCTAAATATTGTGCATCTATATCGATTTAATGACTTTCTTGGTATTATGAATTCATGGAGGTGCATGGGGTAAAGGTATACCTTCCTTCTCAATGATTTGTTGCTTCAAAGACGCAAGCAACATCAAACCCTCCTTAGTTGTTTCTACCCATCCACTTAGTGCTTATATTATTGAGAAATAAAGTTCCAATGTTGAAAGTATCAAAACATGAGTTCTTTGATCTACTCTCGCACTAAGGATATAATGTGTCAATATGTTGATTTGAAGGTTTATTTCCTTCTATCCATGAGTTGTACCATTGCATTTACTCTATTTGGATAACAAATGACAAAGTATATTATTCTCAAAAGTTCTCTTAGTTGTTCATTTTATAAACATTGCTAAGTTTTATGAGAAATATTTAGTGGAGGGGGGACAAATTTGGGGGTAGAGCATTACT
>LPNX010393540.1:17426-27918 GCA_001517045.1 Pseudotsuga menziesii
CAACAAAAAAAGATCACAATGTAAATTTAACACATTTTCATTGAGAACTAAATCGCATATGTGATATATCGTATATGCAATATATCGCATATACGATATATCGCATATGTGATATATCGTATATGCAATATATCGCATATACGATATATCGCATATGCGATATGGAAAACCCTTTTCCTCCATAAAAACCTAAAATTCAATATCGCATATGCGATATATCGCAGGTGCAATTTATGTTTTATAGAAAATGTAGGGTGGTGTTGTGTTGGCCACCTTTAACGTATCAAAAGACACAATTCGTCTGAACCCGGGCACAGAGAATTGTTGGACATGCAAATTTTTATCATTACTTACATAATTGCATAGTTTTGTACAGTTTTGGGTGGATTTCAATGGGGAATGTACGTAATAGAGGAAGAAATTCAGCAAGGAAGGTGCTTACACCGAAAGAAGCAGAAAATAAAAAACAAAAAAAAAGGGAAGATTCAATAAATCGTCGACATTCATTGGATGAGCAAATAGTTCCCATTCCCCCTCAAGAGATACCTGACCTAGAGGCTAAGGAAGATAATGCAACCTTAAAAGAAGCTGGTTATACGCAAGTTGATATTATTCATCCATTAGTAGACGGTCAATCTTCTGAACAGTTCAATAATTATGTTACCCCCGATGCAAATGTGACTCAGCAACAACCATGTTCGGTGGTTCAATCTCCTAATCAAAGTTGTGAGCCGGTAGTGGATGTAAACGTCATTCCAGCATTTGAAACGGCAAGAAATTTTGCATCAAAACGAAAGAGAACTCCTAAACGAATACAAGTGGACGAGAGCGGATTGACTTCCATGGAAGGTAAGGTGGCTAAATGCACTATCCTTCGTCATTCTTCTCAAATAATGAAACAATATTTTGATAACAAATCCGAAGCCGGTAAATGTCAACTGTTTTTAGCTTTGCTTAAATCTACAAATATGGCAACTGTTAGAGGAAATTTAGGCATAACAACAATGAAGAATATGGAATAAAGTAATCACATTGTTAAATCTCTTGCTGTTGCATTCACATCGATTGGTAAAAAAACTCGTTCAAAAGACTGTAACGTGGCTCGTCGTGTATTGGCTGAATCAATTGTATGTAGATCCACAAGGCAACGTCGTTTACTTAAATGCACATCAAAAATTGTTCCTTTACATCCAAAGACTCTTAAAAAATATTCAGTAAGAAGAGACAACCTTGATGTAGAGAGACACATTACTTAAAACAATGTGTAGACGGTACTTGCAACAATTGCGATGGGCTATCCTTATGGTCTGATTGCATCCATGAAAGTGAAGATCAAGCATTCAGGAATGCAATTGTTGAGAAGCAGAACTATCAGTATGAGACATATCAGCTAAATGATGGGAAAGAAAGCAGGAAGATTAAATTGGTGACTTCAGAGGTAAATTCTTGAATATTGACAAATTAATATTCACGTGTACACACACATTTTTTGATGTGGTTTATTGACATATTAATATTCATGTACCAGGTTCGAGTATGTGATTTTATTCCAGATTTTCGTGGAAAGATCCAACAGTACATTCAACATGTCGATATGGCACGGTGGCAAGATGAGCAATTTAGAATATGCCGGGACACCTTCCCTCTCGGAACAATACTATCAGTGGTTGACTTTGCTGAAAATTACACCCTACAACCACAAAATGAAATTCAAAGTCAATACTATCACTCAGAGCAGGTGAGCATAATGGTGCATATCACGTATCGACATGGGAAAGATAGCAGTGAAGAGAAACGTGTGATACTAAAAGAAAGTCACTTCTACGTAAGTGACAACTGGACCCATGACATCCATTACGTGCAACATTGCTTTAAATTATTCTATGACCATGTGATAGCTATGGATATACCATTTTATCGTCATATCATTTGGTCAGGAGGTTGTGCTGGACAGTTCAAGAATGCACGTGTATTTGAATGGTTGTGTTTGTTGCACCTAAAATACAATGTGCCACATGTATGGAACTACTTTGAAACTAGTCATGGAAAAGGAGAGCACGATGGTGCTGGTGCATGCATTAAAACTGCCCTTCGAAGGGAATAGATGAAGTTTACAGGTGCTCGCCTTTGAGACGCAACATCTATAGTCCAATGGTGTGCATTTGTCATGGGAGAACAAGCAACAAGGAAACACTTAGTGCGAAGAATATTCTGGGAGGTTACAAATGTGGACCGATCACAAACACCTTGGGTGAACACAGTGCATGGAACTCGACGGTTTCATTCAATTAGAAGCTCAGACAACTCGGCCCTACAAATTTGGACAAGATTGAAGGCTTTCTTTTGCAGTTCTTGTAGCATCGGTGAATGGGATGATTGTGAGCACACTGATACCATTGATACATGGGAACGAGTGACACTTGGTACCAATTTCAACGGGGAAAATGAAATAGACCATTTGGAAGATGATCAGACACATATTTCTAGAGACTATGATCACATATCGGATTGCATACAAGTAGGTACATGAGTAGTACCTAAATAAGAAAATGATCCCCTATGTAAATTTTTTACTCGACCTTTGTATAATTTAATTTATGTAGAAATTAGATATGCAAGACCTTATTTACAAAATGTAAATTGTTAAGTCGACCTATTTCTTTTCACAGGTCAGATATATGCATTGGTTGCCCCAAAAAATAATGAATGGGGTTCTGACTATTGGTTGGCACGTTGCTTAGAGGGGAAACAAACCCTTCTAGAACCTGTTACAGATGATGAAAATATTGAATTCCCAACTGGCTCGATGGTTATAAAAGGGGAGTACTTGACACTTGCAGCACAACAGAAAAGGAAGGGTGGTTATGTATATCAGGATTTTAGACCAGGAGCTATTGTATACCACTTCACCAACCTAGTAGTTGGTACAAACATCAAGCTCCGCACACTTGCTCACAAAAATAGGTCACATGTACGATACTTGCTACCTCATATAGAGCATGAAAGATTGATGGACACTATCGGCACCAGAGATGATCCGGATGGCCTACTTGTATGAGTGCATTGTCAGGTGTGTTATTTAAACCATGTTTGCACATTTTCATCGGGTTCTCTTTTCTTTCTTATGATGTTACTAATGTCTATCCTTTGGTGTGCCTAGGATACAAACACCATCTACGGCACATTGGAGGTGCCAAGAACGGTGTCTTTAGACACCACCAAATTTAGTTCGGAAAATAACAAGTTCTCGAGTTGTAGAAATTTACATTTCTTGGTGCGTAATTGAATGCAAGTTAGGAGAGTGAACTACAAACACATGATCACCAATACTTGCATGCTCCAACTAGGGTCTTGAGACAAGGTCATATATGTCCAACTAGGGTTTGGTTCAAGCAATCATGCAAGTTAGGAGAGTCAACTACAAACACATGAGATCACCAATACTTGCACATGCACCAACTAGTTTTTCATGAGTCACCAAGTTGTGCATGCTCCAACTAAGGTCAAGACAAGGTATGAGATGGAAATTAGTTACTATCACAGCATTGTTTGTGGAATCTAAGTATGAGGAATTTTGGCCTCCACGGGTGGGATCTATTCTATTGTGCATTGTGTTGTTCTAATGAAAAGAGCGCAATAATTAATTTCCTTTGTGTAGGCTACCTAGAAGATGAATAATATCTGACAACCCCCTTCCAATACCAATGTCTACTTAGAATATGAATTGGCATGTAGAACTAAATACACAGCCATGTGACTAAACAAATGTGGGAAAATATTGCCATGATAGTCCATGGTGTGCTCCAACATGGGAAACCTTGTAAGGACAAATACCCCAAATCATTAATAGGGGGGATGCTAGAATGTGTTTGGAGGTTGTCTAGTGGCTTGATGTAGTGTTGTACATAATATCATAATGATGATTATTACAACATCATTTGTAGTGCACTTATACCTGTAATTAGGCCATAACAAATTTTTGTAACATTGTGCATGTGCATATAGAAATAGTTTTGGGAGATATTTGGTAGTGACTTATCTTTTTGAAAATGGTGACCTATGCTTCAAGGTCTTTCTTATTAATTAATTCTCCCTTACCCTTCTATAAGCTTATTTCTTACATTTATGGATTGGTTGATCTCCACCCTTAGTTGTATCTTAAGATCAATAGTCCTAATTTCTCTTGGTAACTATGAATTCAGATCATTGAATCAAGGGGGATGGATGGTATCATATGTTCTTGATTGTTAGCCTGGATTTTATGGGTCCTTCGGATAGATCATTCATATTCTTGAGAGATGTATGGATTCCATATAAACTCCATACATTTGTGTATTCTAGCAAGTGTAATTGAGAGGACTTTTGGGAGAACAAGAAGGGATTGCTTCCATGGATGTCTCCCCATCGTAGGGTTTTACGAAGTAAAATATTTATCTCCCTTCTCTTATTTGTTTATATCTACTTCCATTTTGTTGATACATTCCATATGAGTTTAGATAGATTTGATATTGGTTATATGTTTATACGTATGTTCCTAGCCTTTCATTACCTCTATATAGATTTGTCCTACATTTAGTAAACAATATGAACATAACTAAAATTTATATAGTTCTAATTGTAAATATAGTTTACAAGGTTTTTCTATGTTTAAGTTAATTTCATACCATTTCATTGACTGCTACTGCCCTTGACACTGTACATTGTTGAAGCTGCTCATTGAAGTTGCCCATTGTGTGCTACTGCTCAAGGCATTTGTAATGGCTGTGTTGGATGCATTTCTGGAAACTCTCATGGGTATTTAAGATGACAATTATTTCAAGTCTATTTTTGTGCAAGTGTCCTCCTGTTGTCTTTTGTTGAAACATAGACATTGATTGAGGGCATGCTTCTGAGATGATTGAGTGTGTGTTGAGAACTTGAAGGGGTAGAATGTCCATGTATAAACTCTTATTATTCAGTGTCTAAATGTTCTTCCTGACAGAATTCCAAGTGACAGAGTATTATTATCTTTGTTCATTTTTGGTGCAGCGAAGATTCAATTAATGAACTGGACTCACAAACTTGTGTATATACCTATGCAAACTCTGATTTTATATAGAGAATCATATTGATGTTTTTGAGTTAATTGAAAAGCATCTAGCTTGTTTTTCTGTAGCTGTTATTAAGATGCAATTATACATTCCTGTAGATGATTGTTTACTGTCATAGACATAGTTTGGTATTGCTAATGTGTACAACGCTGTTGTGAGGCAAGTCAGCATTAGTAGAGCTGCAATTGAGCTAAAGAAATCAGCCAGTATTGTTGGGAATACTCTAAGAATTGAAGTATTGAGTATATGGTTTGCTATTTTAAGTCATTTCTTTTAATTGCTTAGCTTTGGGAGAGATTGGGTTCAAGTCCCCTTGTATTTGTGTCTTGAAAAAGAGAACACGGCCATTGAAAAGTTTATGCAAGTATTATGATCCACCCAAAGATTTCAGTTTGGACGTGAGTGTTAGTGCCAACTAACAAGTAATATGATTATTTGGGGTGAAATGTTTATTAATTAGTGGTGTTGATTATATGCAAATTTTTCCATTTGCAACTATGTGGGTTGATTTATATTGATGGATTACATGTTCATCATTGGCTCACATTGAGGAGAAGAAAGTGCCTACAGACAATGTGAAACACCTACCATAGGGTACCTAGAAGATGAATAATATATGACAACCCCCTTCCAATACCAATGTCTACTTAGAATATGAATTGGCATGTAGAACTAAATACACAACCATGTGACTAAACATTTGTGGGAAAATATTGCCATGATAGTCCATGGTGTGCTCCAACATGGGAAACCTTGTAAGGACAAATACCCCAAATCATTAATAATACATCCTCTAAATGAGGCAACTGAGTTTGTACATGAGCATAATTCTGAGATGAATGTAGATAAAAAAATTCCAACCAAGCTTTTATAGCATGTGTTCTTTCAATTTGAGAAATCCCTAATTCACTGCAACTATCAATAACTTGGATTCCATGTGGAATGTACCTGCTGTTGTACCTACTGCCACCTCACCAAAGACTGGGAATGGTTTACTGTTGTTGTTGCCACCGTGACTGCTACTGCCCTTGACATTGTACATTGTTGAAGCTGCTCATTGAAGTTGCCCATTGTGTGCTACTGCCCTTGACATTGTACATTGTTGAAGCTGCTCATTGAAGTTTCCCATTGTGTGCTACTGCTCAAGGCATTTTTAATGGCTGTGTTGGATGCATTTCTGGAAACTCTCATGGGTATTTAAGATGACAATTATTTCAAGTTTTTTTTTGTGCAAGTGTCCTGCTGTTGTCTTTTGTTGAAACATAGACATTGATTGAGGGCATGCTTCTGAGATGATTGAGTGTGTGTTGAGAACTTGGATGTTTCTCCACATTCTTCGAGGATTGGTAGAAGGTTGCGTGCCTTGTTGAAGGCATTGATACAGCCTTGTTACAAATTGCAGTGTGTGAGAGTATTTACTTATGTGTTTTAAAGAAAGGTGAATTTTAAGGGATGAATCTCATGGAATCTTTTATATGATAATCATGCAAGTTAGGCTTGAGAGTGAACTACAAACACATGAGATCGTGCCAATACTTGCACATGCACAACAACATTATTGGGAACTAAACATTATTGTGGCATGCTCCAACTAGGGTCAATACAAGGTATGAGATGTACATCCAACTAGGGTTTGGTGTGTAATCATGCAAGTTAGGAGAGTGAGTTCTACAAACACATGATCACCAATACTTGCATGCTCCAACTAGGGTCAAGACAAGGTCATAGATGTCCAACTAGGGTTTGGCACGAGCAATCATGCAAGTTAGGAGGGTCAAGACAAGGTACATGAGATACATCTAACTAGGGTTTGGTGCTTACTCATGCAAGTTAGGAGAGTGAACTACAAACACATGATCACCAATACTTGCATGTTCCAACTAGGGTCAAGACACGGTCATAGATGTCCAACTAGGGTTTGGTGAGCAATCATGCAAGTTAGGAGAGTCAACTACAAACACATGAGATCACCAATACTTGCACATGCACCAACTAGTTTTTCATGAGTCACCAAGTTGTGGCATGCTCCAACTAGGGTCAAGACAAGGTATGAGATGTCCAACTAGGGTTTGGTGAGAAATCATGCAAGTTAGTCTTGAGAGTCAACTACAAACACATGAGATCGTGCCAATACTTGCACATGCACAACAACATTATTTGGAACTAGCGAAACATTATTGTGGCATGCTCCAACTAGGGTCAAGACAAGGTATGAGATACATCCAACTAGGGTTTGGTGCGTAATCATGCAAGTTAGTAGAGTGAACTACAAACACATGATATGAGATGTCTGGAATTAGGGTCTTGAGACAAGGTATGAGATGTCCAGCTAGGGTTTGGTGTGTAATCATGCAAGTCATGAGACATGTGTTTTATGAGACGGAACAAGGTAGGGTAATGTAGGGTAAGTCATGAGATGTGCTTTATGGTATGATGTTGACTTGTTGTAGGGTAATGTAGAGTATGTTATTCTGCACGTACATGTTAGAATTGTATCTAGTATGTTAGTGTGTTTTACTGTGTGTAAATTAGGGAATATATATATGAACTAAATTGTACATGTGTTAGAATTGTATGATGTTAAAAAGTTAATGAGTTGATGAGTCACCAAGTTGAATGCTCTGGAATTAGGGTCTTGAGTCAAGGTATTAGATGTCCAACTAGGGTTTGGGGCGTAATCATGCAAGTCATGAGACATGTGCTTTATGAGACGGAACAAGGTAGGGACATGTACCTGGTAAGTCATGAGATGCGCTTTATGGTATGATGTTAACTTGTCGTAGGGTAATGTAGAGTATGTTATTGTGCACGTACATGGTAGAATTGTATCTAGTATGTTAGTGTGTGTTACTGTATCATGTTACTGTATGTTAGTGTGTGTTAAATTAGGGTATATATATGTTATTGTACATGTGTTAGAATTGTATGATGTTAAAAAGTTGATGAGTTGATGAGTCACCAAGTTGCATGGTCTGGAATTAGGGTCTTGAGACAAGGTACATGAGATGTCCAACTAGGGTTTGGTGTGTAATCATGCAAGTCATGAGACATGTGCTTTATGAGACGGAACAAGGTAGGGTAATGTAAGGTAAGTCATGAGATGCGCTTTATGGTATGATGTTAAAACTTGTCGTAGGGTAATGTAGAGTATGTTATTGTGTGTACATGTTAGAATTTTACATCTAGTACATGTTAGTGTGTGTTACTGTGTGTAAATTAGGGTATATATGTTATTGTACATGTTAGAATTGTATGATGTTAAAAATTTGATGAGTCGTTTAAATTCTTCCTTTAAGTAAATTGGAAATTCATTTAAGTTAGCACACATGCACGAACCACACATATCATTATATATCACATTGGTCATCCACACATATCATGTTCCAATACCAAGTCAACCATGATATCATGTTCCAAGATAAAGTCAACCATACATACATGTATAAATTTGAACCTTTCTTTATATTATATATATGTATATAGCAACAATGTTGTACAAAAATTGCCATGCCACATGGCCATAATACAAAATAGTGGATCAAAACGTACATCTGTGTGTACACATATGAACAAAAAGATAAATCTATGTACATGCCCCCTATACATTATTTCTAGTTATCCCCTATTTTGCTGCCACTGCCAGAGTCTTCGGAGAAGTTGAGCTTTCTTTTGTGACTGCTCACTGGTGATCCCCATCGCTGAACAAGAGGGATAGGTCTCATCATTGGAGACTGCAGAAAAACAAACAAATTTGTAAGTTAATTTACCAACCTTTAAAAATTCTATATACATTTGTTCAAATTCCTTGAAACCAAAATAACATTTCTACTTACTGTACGTGAGTAAGTAAGTCGGGGTCCTAGTGCCTCACCGACAGCAACCCTGATTGGGTGCTCTTCTTGCACCACTTGCTCACTATCAGGCTGCATAAATATATTATATATATGCCAATGTCAACAAATATACATGTACCTTTGGGGGGAGAGGGTCAACAAATATAATTAAAAGCATATTTCAAATAATACCTATGGCTGTGAATCTACCTCTGCATGAGAGGGAATAGACTGCGAGACAATGTATTCATCATGGGAAACCTGCATAAAACATGTTACATGTCCAAATCAAGGATACATATTGAATGTTACTTGATCTTGAGATGTGTACACAAATGTACAAAGAAAGCGATCTACATAAACATACCTGCTGGCTCGTGAATGGTGGGCCGCCGGTTTGGTGCTCTTCAAACACCGGAGCATCAGTAGGGGCCTGCATATAAAGTAGCATATATATATGTGTCAATTTCATATCAAATAGTGAATCAGAGACATATATACTACCTGGAAGGAAAATGATGAACTACCAAAGAAAGCGAAACATACATATGTGTTTGGGGGGAAGAGGTGGGTTGACAACAACCTCGGTTTGGTGCTCTTCAAGCACCACTGTCACAACAGGTTCCTACATAAAGTAACATATGTCATTTAGCGATATATGTAAGTTACAAAATGATTTTTACAAACAAAGAGAAACATAATTAAAATCATATATATAATTAAAAGCATATTTCAAATAATACCTGTGGCTGCGAATCTACCTCTGCATGAGAGGGAATATACTGCGAGACAATGTATTCATCATGGGAAACCTGCATAAAACATGTTACATGTCAAAATTAGGATACATATTGAATGTTACTTGATCTTGAGATGTGTACACAAACGTACAAAGAAAGCGATCTACATAAACATACATGTTGGCTCGTGAACGGTGGGCCGCCGGTTTGGTGCTCTTCAAGCACCGGTGCCTCAGTAGGGGCCTGCATATAAAGTAGCATATATATATATATATGTCAATTTCATATCAAATAGTGAATCAGAGACATATATACTACCTGGAAGGAAAATGATGAACTACCAAAGAAAGCGAAACATACATACCTGTTTGGGGGGAAGAGGTGGGTTGACAACAACCTCGGTTTGGTGCTCTTCAAGCACCACTGTCACAACAGGTTCCTACATAAAGTAACATATGTCAAAGCGATATATGTAAGTTACAAAATGATTTTTCCAAACGTACAAAGAAAGCGATCTAAATGTCAATTTCATATCAAATAGTGAATTAGAGACATATATATTAAATGTTTTTTTGTTGGGCCTCCCCTTCCCTCCTCCATTTGACCTATTTGCATAAATTAAACAAAATACTCTGCTTTTTGTTATTCCAATGAAATAATTTTAACCTAATGACAAACACATCATTTGTATGCATGTACATATATCTGATGATTAGAAATATTACATTCACATTGGTGCATTTTTTTGGATACCAATATTAGAGATGATATGAGGGGGACTATAGGCATGGCAATGCATTTGCATACCCTTAATTATAAATGTAATGAC
>LPNX010393540.1:31158-94274 GCA_001517045.1 Pseudotsuga menziesii
GCTACTTAGTTTTGATTTGGGAAGCTCATGCCTCTTGATATGGTGGACATTTTGGCCCACTTAAGATGATTTGACAAGGAAAAATGAGGAAGATTTGTAAGATTCCAAGTATAATTCCTATGAATTTAATCTATATCTTATTGCATATCTTGCACCAAAAACTCATTAGTATAATATTCTTCAAAACATGATGGTACAGTCTCACCTCTTGTATTTTCTTCGCATACCAAGCTTCTCTAATAAATTTCATTTAGGCTTCTTACCTTCCTTGTAGGACTTGTACATGAAATTGGAGAACTAGATGAGGGGCTACTTGGTGTATTTACAAAATTTGGAACTAAAACATTAATGGGTTTCTCATGATTAATATCATCAATAATATCACTATTCAAACCATCTTTTGACTTCTCAACATGGTGTTTTTTATGACCGTAAACTCCCCCTTCATAAAAAAATCACATCCCTAGACACAACGATGTTATTGGTTAGAGGATTATACATTAACCTATAAACCTTAATTTTCTCACTGTATCCACAAAAATGCATGGTTCACTTTTTGGATCCTACTTTTGTCTCTTTTTATCAACTACATGAACATAGCATAAAAATCCAAAAATTTTGAAATGATTAACATTAGGATTTTTGTCATACCATGATTCGTAATGAGTCATAATTTCAAGTGCAATTGTGGGACTTTGATTGAGAATGTATATTGTTGTAGCAACTTCACCTCCCCAAAAGGAATTGCTTAATTCCCTGGTCTGTAACATAGTTCTTTCCATTTCCATCATTGTACGTTTCTTCATTTTAACTATCCCATTCTGTTGAGGTGTATAAGTAGTGGTGAGTTGTCTTTTAATGCCATTCATATCATAAAAATTCTAAACACCTCTTGAGAAAAACTCTCATCCATGGTTAGTACTTATGCACTTTATTTTGTAAGCACTTTCATTTTCCACAAGGGCTTTAAATCTCTTGAATGTATCAAATGTTGAACACCCTTACTCTTAAGAAAAAACCCAACACATTCGTGAGTAATCATCAATAAAACTAATAAAATACAATGAATTATCCAAACTCTTTGTCTAGATTGGACCAAATTATATTAGTGAACTAGATGAAGTGGATATTGGGCCCTCCATTCCTTTCCTCTAAGAAAATTCTCTCTTCCATTTTTTCCTTTAGCACATCCTTCACAAACCTCGTTGTTCTCTTCAACCTTAAGAAAACTATAAACTAATTCTTTTAATGTTAGAAGCTTCAAACTATGAAAATTCAAATGGCCATACCTGAGATGCCACAACCAACTTATGTCTTTATATTCCATATTAGCAAGGTTGATACTATTTTCTCTAAAATTCAATGGGAACATTCGATTCTTTGACATAGGCACAACTATAAACACCATATTTCCTTGACTCTTATCATAAATTGTTCATTATCTATCATCAAACTCTACCTTGTAATTATTTTGACATAGTATCCGAACACTTAATAAATTATGCTTTAATTGTGGAGTGTAATAAACATATTTAACACTTTTCATACCTTATTTAGTATAGAGTTCCATAGCTCCTTTTACAGAAACCTAAAAGGTTTTTTCATCACCAATATTGATTTTAGATTTGAAACTTTCACCCATTGTACAAAACAACTTGCGTTTTCTAAATGTTGCATATCGCACTTGCGATATATCGCATATGCATTTTGTAATGTTACATATTGCATATGCGATATATCGCATATGCGATATTTAACATTAAAAAACGCATATGCGATATACATTTCCACGAACCTTAGCCTTGTGTTTGGGCTCGGGTTATTCTGAATGTACCATCAATAACGCATATGCGTTCTTGATTTGCACTTCGGAAGTGCGTTTCTGATTTCCTAAGTGGCACCAAAAAGTGGAACCAACTTCGTGCGAGCGCCCAATACTCAAAAATAGAAATTACCTTTGCCCCAGGTCAAGGTACCAACAACAAGGCTGAGCTTTCAGCTTTATGGTCTGTGCTAAAAATTGTTGCTGAAAAGAATGTAAGAAATCTTCAAATTTCCGAGGATTCCAAACTAACCATAGATTGGGCAAACGACAATCTGCAAATTAATGCACCTCATCTTCAACACCTGCTGAAAGAAATAAGGAGCCAATTGGAGAATTTTAATTCAACTTCATTCCAACACATCTACAGGGAATTGAATGAAGAGGCAGACAAACTGTCCAAAGAAGCTTTAATGCTACTGTGAGGTTTAATGATGATCAAAGATTATGAAAATTATCTGATGGTATATCAATATGTAAGATTATGAATGAAAAATATGATATATGATGTATCTTGATGCTAAAACCAGTGATGGCGTGTTGAAGATAAGACATTTTGGGCCGATTCTACAACAGTGTTTTGAGAATTGGTTGTATTGGGGGAGCAATGTTTTTTCATACATGTGGATTATTGAAGAACTGAAGCTATTGTAATTTTTGAGAGCAATGCTCAAGCAAATGCACATAGAGATGCTATGATGAACTTAATGAGCACTTATGTGCAGTGATGTAAGCTCTAACGCGTAGTCCATGTTATTCTATGAATAAATGATTTTTTTTAGGAAAACAAATATATATATATATTGAATCACTGCCATAGAATCAATCTTGAAAACAAAGTTGTCTCATTCTCGTGCAATCCTGGAAACATGTACAAGGTAGTCCACGTACACTCATCATTCATATTCAATATTCAATATTTATAGATATACTTATAAATATTCAATACTTAAGACACTTATCATTCATGAGAAAAATATCCAAAGAGGAGCTCCACTAATCGCACTTATCAAATGTAAGTTCCGTTATTATTTATATATTAAAAATTTTCATAAAAACATGCAATCCAAAAATTAAAATAGATATTAAATTTTTTTATAAAACTTATAAATAAATTTTAACTACTGGGTATAAATATTAAATAATTAAAAATGTAAAATTAAATATATGAAAACTTAAATTTCTTCACCATTTCAAATATTTGAGAATTAAAAACTAAATATATAAAAGCTTAAATTTCTTTAAATTTTAAATTTTTAAAATATACATAAAAAATATTTTTATAATATAAAATTATAAATTATATAGAAAAGAAACTTTCTGAATATTTTTTTAAGTTTGGAACATAATACCATGATTTCAATTAAGAACTCCGCGCCTCTTGAAATTGAAGTACGTTAATAATATCAAATGAAATTACGACAATAATATAACTTTTACTACTCTACAATAGTATTCAATAATAGCATTAAGAGAAGTTAATATGATGCTAACACATGCATGTGTCTTTTTAACTAGTAGAGAACTTTCTATTAATGAAAGAATATACAAAATGTTACAAAGAAGAGGCATGTGTTTGTTTTCTAAAGTTAGTAGAGAATTTTCTATTAATGAAATATTCATTAATAAAAGAAATAATAATATTAAAAAAAATGTTACAAATATGAGAAACCAGGTTTGTTTGAAAAGGATTGGGTTGAATACTATCAATCACAATTTTACATAGTTTACGTAGAGAGGAAAGACCTGCTCAACAAAGAGAAAACAGGGTCCCTTTCCTGCTTGCTTTGTAGTGTATATTCAATATAGAACTTGGAATAACACCAATTTCAAAATAACTAGAAAGTAGAAAAATGATTTTTATTTTTTTAAGTCTATTTTTATTAAATGGGGCATATATACATAATAACTTTTCATTATTTAAAGTTTAGTTTGGATTATAGTTCAATAAATTAAATATGAAAAAAAATCAATAGTATCTACTTAGATTATGCAATTTTAATAACTTATATGTCATATTCAAAATTGATTTTTGGAAATAATAACCATTTACATAGATCAATTATAAAATTGTATTTATTTAATATCAAGCATATAAAACATCCAATTTTTAATTTTTAAAGGTGTTAATGTTTTAATGAAAATTTATTTAGTATTACATTTTTAATTTATGAATAAATATAATTTTTTTTTAATTTTTTTATAATCCTATAAACAAACATAATAATAAAAAAATAAATTTACTTTTACACATGTCTACTATACTTTGTTGTAAATATCTAGCTACTCTTAATAAAAAAAACAACTCCACTAAAAACATAAAGTCATAAACTCTATATATTATTTGCCATCTTAAAGGATAAAAGAAAGTCCATATAAACAAAATATAGTTTCTTAAAACATAGAGTCTATCATCTGATGTCATTATTATGTTCCCGACAGGGAATATATATATGAATTGGTTAGGTCAATTAATTCGACATGCATATTTAAATTTTTTAGTTTTCAAATGTTTTTAAGATAGTTTGATTAAATTTTATTTTTTGAATTATTTAAATATTGATTTAACTTAATTTTTATTGGTCTTTTGCAGGTGACGTTTGCTTGGGTTTTTGTGCCCCAAGACCCGGCTGCGTGATGGCGTAAGCAGTTTTGGAAAATGGTTTTCATTAATTTTTTGCGGGAAGAGAATTCCTTACCCGAGGCCCAAGACACACTTCAAGTAACACTGCAGTCCATAATTCACTATAGTCGATAAACCCAAGACTCACAGGTGGTTATTTGCATGCGTCCGAGCTCAGCATTATCAATGCGTTACACCCAGAATTTTCCCATCATGTGTATCGTGGGGGGCAAATTCTAATGACTATGGTATCAACCATATTGTACATCATACAATCAGGAGTATGGCTGTTTCCAAACGCTTACATGGGCTCAGGTCTCTCCAAATTATGTAGAATGTGATGTTATACGGTTACTGGAATGGATAGAATGTTGATTTTCTTTGTTGAGGAGCTCTAATGTTTAAAAACTGTGTTAATATTCTTCATGCAATTGACAGGACTTGGGCACCTTTGTGACCGAAATTGAAGAACTAGACTCCAAGTAGGTGGTGGACTTTTACCCTATTTCGAATAAACCATATTTATTTTTAGTGGCTTCAGCAAATCATGCGCATAGCACAAACGAAAGGGAGGAAGCATGGGTTGCGAGTCGCGACCCTAACTACCAAATCCTGGCTTCACCGTTCAGAAATCAGTTCATTATGAAACACTCGAATTGGAACAAACGTTGTAGTACCGACAGCATCAAGGGTTGTGGAATTATTCAACAACCTACTATGTTCCCACTAGATTGGCACCTTACCCACAGTAGTTCAATGTAAAGCTAGCAGAAGAACAGTAATTACTACCGCAGGTCGAAATGGAATTGTTCAACAATGTACTCTCTTCCACGTGGATTGGCATCTTACCAATAACTACTGTCATTCAATGTAAACCAGGTGGATGAAGAAGAATAATTAATCCTTTCTTATATAAAATCAATGTTTGAAAGGTAGCTATAATTGAGAAAAATAAACAATTATATCCTTTTAAAAAAGAGTGGACTTCTATTCTTAGGGAGGAAACAACGATGGTTAAACTGTATATATAAAAATATTTACTGTTTGCATGCAAAGTAGGAGATACTAGTGAAAATATGATGGCCAAAGCTAAGCAAACGGGGCTGAAGGATAGGATTTAATCCCTTTTGATATAAAGGAAATTCATGTTTAAATGGAGCCCATCGACTATGCGATTTTCACAACACTTTTAGAGAGCAAGCCTGTGTAGTATCAACTGTAATCTTGCTTGCATTCAACAACCCACTTTCAGCACGCAACCTGTTCCATATTGTCTATCACCCAAGTAACAATTTCTTGGAATTTCATTCATTTTTCTAAAAAATTTGTACTGTGATGTTTCCTTTAGGGGATTTTTCTTTATGGATAAAGGATAACCGCAGTGGCAAGCTTCACCACTTGATCAGAGGTGAAATGCTTCTTGCACTGTACTATACTAGCACATGATAGGCTACAACTTGTACTAGCTCATCTCATCCTGCTTTTATTGATCTGGCTAGCCTCTCAATTCTAATAACAGGCATTATAATTTTTTTTAATAGGGTTTAATGTTTTTTGAGTTTTGTTTTGGCTTGTGGTGGTCTATGATTTGCATGCTATTTTGCTGCATGCCAACATCCCTACGTTGGGCTTCCAGAATACTCCCTTCCAAGATGAGAGATATTCCTTAGCACAACCAACAAGTTCTGTTTGTAACTTTATTTTTCAAGCCAATCAAAGCATGACCTTGTCTTGTTCCCCAAAGCTCTGGTTTGGGCAGAGAGCCTTCCTGCCAAATTCAAAGCGATTTGAATTATGGTAAAGCATAAATCTGCAAGACTTGGACATCCACAAAGTATGTAGACCTTTTCTAATCTCACACGCCAATTTTCCATTCTCACAAGCCAAGCATGATGCCCATTCATGAATACGACAGACTAAAATTAAGTGAGCTGAGCAAAGGTGGAGAGGTTATGGTCAGTCACCTTCTACACACAAGAAAACAAATATAGCGATTAATATTGAAAACTGTGCTATCAAAAAAACAAAACAAATATAACTATTGAAAACGGTGCTATCAAAGGCAGATATGAAAAAATCCATTTTAACATCGGTCTAAACTTAGGGTAAGGGAAATAATCAATTCGTCGATGCCAATTCTATGGTGCAACTTCATTTTGATATCCTTCACCTCCCTCCCCATACCACATATCTCTACAAAGGACGAGGTGGATCGTCGACATACCACATTCCTCTTCGATGAATTCAATGGAACCAGCTTGATCTTGGAAGCTGATGCTTTAGATCGTTTCCAAATTCGTGCTCGCCCTCAATCACTCTCATGAGTGCACTAGCTTTGTTTTCTCCATTATGCCTCCTTCGTCTAATGCAAGAGGAAACATAATCGCGTTCTTCATGACGGCCCATGCATCTTCCATGGGAATTCAACCATCCTAGGATCTGGGTTTGCTTAACCTCGCCAGCAAAGAGTGAGGTGCAAATTTTACTTTTGTGGAAGCTCACGAATTTCTGGTTAAATATTTCGTCATTTTGGACCAGTTTCCGGGAATAACAGACTAGCTTAACAATTGTAAGCCACAACTTCACAGTTCTTTGGCAAGTTGTTAAGTTTGTAAGAAGTTAAAGCAAAAGTTGATGGATTTAGGAAGGAAACTTTTAAGCCTTTAAAGATTGTATTTGGAGTGTTGTCTTGTAATTTGAGGCCCTAAACAGACTTTTTCTTCTGTTTATTGTTGTTTGACTACTAAAGATTGCTCCAGAATTGATGTATAAGTATTAATTTTGTGGCCAGGTGCAGAACGAGTTGAACTGAGTTTCAAGTCACCTCGGCTTTGTTTTGTTGTGTGCATTGTTGCTGTTATTGCTGGTTAATGCTGACAAATGGAAGAAAAGTATGGAATTCTAAATTCGTGGTCATATGGTGCGCTACACTTGGATTTAATGCGCAACAAGAGAACCAAACAGTGTCTCTTAATGGGCTAAGCTTATCCAACATGTACGTTCATGCTGGATACGCCAGCTGGGCATGGGTTCCCTGCCCATCAACCGAATCCATTAACCTGAGTCCTTCTCGGAATTTTTTGAAATTTTCAGGCAACCATTTAATGTAACCTAACCCACTGGCCGCCCGTCCCCTCCGTCGTCGTGTCCTCGTGTCCTGAGCACCTGCAAATGAAGCTCTTCTCGCACCAGCCTTTCGCTAAGCTCGACCTATGCAGTATGGTGGTGCAATACTCTTGAGGTTCGACATCTACGTTTAACCCAACATGGAGTCTGATATTGCTTGTGGAGACTAATATTGTTGCAATGTTTCACTCTTTCTCTCTACAAATAGTATGTGGAAGTCTGCCATTTATAAAATTTACAGATAATTTTTTTGAAGAATGCGAGCTGCAATTCTATCATCCATTGAATCATATGAATTTTTTATTTTCTTTTCCAAGAAACCATTCAATCATATGATATAAGACAAAATGTGAGGTAAGTAGCCCAGGAAGATCTTTGAAAATAAGAAGAGGCCTTAGCAGTGATCGGAATCCCGGAAGGGTTGTTGGGAATGGGAGGTTGATGGTTCGAAACTTGGAGTGGTCCAGTAGTAGTACTGTCAAAGTTACCAGTTTGGATTCCCTAAGGCCTCGAAGACCAATGGCAGACGGGTGCTTTCTAGGTAAGTCTAACTCAATAGGAGGGGTGAGGGTGAATCCGATACTAAATGTGCCTTCCTGCATTGGCATTGGCTACGTCGGAGGTAGTTGGAATGGTGGTGATAGCTTGTTTGGATTCTGTGGCCTCTTCTCCAAAAGAGACAAGAAACACCCATCTACATATGATCATCACTATCACACCTCTACCAATAGGAAGAAGGCCACTTGAATATGCTCTCATTGCCTTCTCACTGCCTGTCATCTCTGCAGAAAAACTATATATGCATGATTTGAGTAATATATGTGCATGATTTGAGTATTGTATATACCAATTTCAGGTGAATGTGTTTAGGATTTGTTTTCTTGTGTTATTCGTTAGCATGAATCCTCGAGCTGTCATTTCCATATGAGAAAATAGAGTCCAGATTACAGTCTGTTTAATCCTTGTGTCTGTGCTCTACATATATGATCATTGGATATATTTTCTATCTATTTTGAGTGGCATTCTCTGTGGCTTCAATAATTTCTTCAATATATTTTCTACATACAAGTTTTAACTATATTTTCTACATATAAGTTTTATTGTTGATATGTTATGCAATCCCCACAAACATGTTTTTTTTTATTGATATGCAATCCAAACAAACAAGGGACTAGATGATTGACATGCAAAATGCAGATGTCAATGTTTTTGTAGAATGTAGAGGTCAATATTTTATGTGCTTTAGTCTGTTAATGTGTTGATGGGCTGCAAGGAAAGAATGATCCCTCTCTCTTTCAGAATTTTTTGATGGGCTACAAGGAAAGAATGATTCCTCCCTCTCTTGTATTAAGTACTCCAGCTATAATCCCTGAATAGTTGAATGGCAGCAGCTTTTATACTAAACAGATTTTTTATTTTATTTTATTTTTCGAAACTAAGTCTTTTTTTCTTCATTACCCGGCAAATGTGGTTCAGTATTCATTTTTGGAAATAGATTAGATTATTTTCTTAGAAGATGGAAAAAAAACTCATAACTCAGTTGTTTAAGTGGCATTGAGGACAATCATCACTAATTGTTAACGGCAAATGCTAATTGACTCATCATCGTTATTCAAGAAAATCCCTCCAGCTTGAAATAACCTGCAGGTGGTCCTTAAGGAGACAAACTTCCACTCTGTCAGATACCTCTAGAGCTTGGGTCCTTATTTCCTTACATCTGAAGATATATTTGAAGAAGAAGAGCTCTTAACTAATTATAAATAGTTTAACTCTTACTTCAAAACCAACAGATTAAATTATTTATGCATTAAAAAAATTAAGTTTTTAGTTATTTTAATAAATTTTAAAGACCTTTGACATACAAATTGGATGAAATGGTGTCATAAAATTGTTTCAACAAGAATAAGATTTAAATTTCAATAAAATTAGGATTTAAAAATATATTCATCGTGTTAAAATTTACAAAACTACACAAGTCTAGTGTTAAAATTGTGATCTTTCATGGCTAAATTCTATCACATAGTCGACAGGAGTAGATTGGGGCTAATCCTGGACATTGCGGCTAATCCTGGACATTGCAATATAGGGAAACAGTTTGTTGTAACTAGGGTTGGATCTATGAAAAATCCATTAATTTTTTCAATGATCAACAATAAACATCTATAATTAACATTTTACTCATCCAACTCCAAATACTTGGTTTCTTTCGCCTTTGTTTATTCCTTTCCAGATAAGAATGAATCCAAACAAAGGTTAGTCCTTGCCGGATAAGAATGAATGGTTGCACTGCTAGATTATTATCAACCCCATCTTGTCCAACAATAAACATCTATAATTAACATTTTACTCATCCAACTCCAAATACTTGGTTTCTTTCGCCTCTGTTCCAAATAAAGACTAGTCCTTGCCAGATAAGAATGATCCAAATAAAGATTAGTCCTTTCCAAATAAGAATGAATCGTTGCAATGCTGGTTATTATCAACCCCATCTTGTCTAGTGATAGTCCGGATGATAGTCCGGATTCCCATGGACTAGTTCAATGCACCTTTTCTCTTCTTGGAATCCTGGAGAGCAATTTATGCTGAAAATGATAATTTAGATTGATTAAATAGTGTTGAAAATAATAAGTTAGATTGATTAAATAGTGTTGAAAATAATAATTTAGATTGGTCAAATAGTTTTAAAATTCATTATTTAATTTAGGACAAACAAATCTGGTTGCTGAAATTGTAGCTTCCAAAAATAATTTTAACCCATTTCTATAAAAGAAACAATTTCTATAAAACAATTTAACCAATTTCTATAAAAAAAAAAATTCACCGTATTATCGTACTCGGTTGGTCACAGTCTGTATCACCACACTGAGAAAGACTATGAAACTTTGGTAGTACCTTATAAAGCCTTAAAGTCGGAGAAATAAAAAAGAGGCCCTAAACGTTAGATCTAGCTGTCTGAACACTAGGCAGTAGGCCGACATGTGACAGACTTGTCGAACTTTGATATATTCCATGATTTTTAGTTTGCAACATGGTAAATAATCCAGGTTTCACAAGCAAGTTTGTGCAATGTTTAAGGTTAGTGGATCGATCTTAAGGCATAAACAAAAACTCTCTTAACATTGTCCTGGAAACATGGAAGGTATAGCTCCAGTGATAAAATTTTCATAATTTTGTGTTTATTTTCATTATATCGTATACAGTTTATAGTAAATTTCTATGTTATTTTGGAAAAATTCATCATAATTTAGTTCTTAAATTGATAAATACAGCTAATAGAGTAAATTTCTATGTTATTTTGGAAAACACCTATCATAATTCAATTTTCAAATTAATGAATACAAATATCACATACAAATACAAATGCTAATTAATTCATTGTTTACAGTTGATGGTTTGCAATGGATATACCATCATTCCTATTAAATACTCCTTAATCTTAGCTCAAAAACCTAAAATCGTCTCTATAATAAATATAGAGATGTATTGTTAATATTCATAAAATATTTGTAATTTCCATATTCCTTTACATGTAAAGTACGCATCAACCAGAAATAACATGGCCCTTTTTCAATTTCAAATTCAAATTCCCCTTTCCTAAGCTTTCCTTCTACCTTCTATTATTAAAGGATATTTCGAAATGATGGTAAATAATTATTATTCAACGAACATAATTTCTTGGATTCTCTAAACCATGGCAAATTGTCAATTCTTTACTCGCTTACCTCGCATTTTGTCTCATATCATATGATTGAATGGTTTCTTGGAAAATAAAATAAAAAATTCATATTGAATGCTTTCTTGGAAAATAAAATAAAAATTTCATATGATTTAATGGATGATAGAATTGCAACAATTTTATAATTAGAAGACTTCCGCATACTACTTGCAGAGAGACAGAGTGAGACTACAACAATACTAGTCTCCACAAGCAATATCAGACTCCATGTTGGGTTTAACTTAGATGTCAAATGTCAAGAGTATTGCACCACCATACTTCACAAGAGCCAAGCTTATCGAGACGGTTGTGAGGTGCGAGAGGCCAATGAGAAAAGAGCTTCATTTGTAGTTGCTCGGGACATGACGACGGAGAGGATGGGCAGCCAGTGCGGCCAGTAGGACAGGTTACATTAAATGACTTCCGGAAAATTTCAAAAACTTTCGAGACTCAAGTTAATGGATTCGGTTAACGGGCAGGGTTAACGGGCAGGGGACCCACGCCCAGCTCGCATATCCAGCATGAACGTACATGCTGGATAAGCTCAGCCCTCTTAATGTGGACGCAGGACAGCCGAGCAGACAGATTCTTTCCACTCTGTTTGGAATATTTTTCGAGGTATGCCGTTTACTTTTATAATTTTGTTTTATTCAAAGAATTTGTGTACAATATCTAGAAAATTTGTAAAGAGAATTTTCACAGCCACTGAAAGTTAGCATTAGTGTTATACAGATAAGAAGAATAGATTATTTTTCCTACGCGAATTGATCGAAGGAAGGCCTTAGAACGGCTGATCTGTCCCTGCAGCCGTTGCTTACACAAGGGCGGCTAGCTTGGAAGAAAAATACATAGCATGGAGTAGAGTAATATAGGTCTTTGGATTTTAAACAATTAAGATTTAATGGCTTACAAAACTGTTGTGACAGCATTTAACACTGTGTGCCACATGCTATGTATTTTTCGCAGCTCATGAGCATCTCTATAAGACACCTTTGCATACCAAATTTCCAATATGGACAATAAGCCCCGTTCGCACCCTTACAAAACTGTTGTGACAGCGTTTGACACTCTGCCACATGCTATGTATTTTTCGCAGCTCATGAGCATCTCTATAAGACACCTTTGCATACCAAATTTCCAATATGGACAATAAGCCCCGTTCACACTCTTTATCATCTTCATATGCCACCTACCTTTGCATGCTGAAGTTACCTTATTGATAGAGGTTGTTTGAACTCTTAGGCTATTATGAGGCCACCTTTCTGCTGGAGGATTTTCCACCCCTACTGATTCTTGGAGATCATTTAAAAGCCAAAAGCATTTTGATTTAGCCAGATTTAATCTCTCTTTTTCATGACAAAATTTTTAATAGTTTGCGGCTAGAATCAAATATACTGATCAAGAGCTAAATTATTTGTAAAAGCTTTGTCTAGGTTGCCTTTCTTTGCCTAAAGAGAAAGCTTTTAAATTTTCCCAAGTTTGGATGTCTTGTGTGCTTTTCAGTCACTTCTAGCATATGTAATCATTTAGATACAATTGATGGTTCACAACTTCCATGCAGTGTCAGAACTAAATCTCTTTTTCCGTGGAGTCCTCCTTCCTTTTGAAAGGGGATAGTTCTATTTCTTTCAGCAGATAGCTATATGGCCCCTCGTGCATATTTGTAAAAGGATAGAATCCCCAGCTTCAAGTAGTCTTCGAGTTTGAGGCTAACAACTTAATATACATGCTATATTTCACTTACATGGATTTGAGGTTGTAAGTTAGTTATGGGATTTATGGTTGATTTGATGGAAGTTTAGGATCTATTCCATGTTGGGGTTTGTAATAGTTGGGGTATTTGTAGTAGTTGGTGCTGTTGCTTTTGTGTTTTGTAATAGTTGGGGATTTGGACTAATTGGTGTTATTTTTTTAAAAGATGGAACATCCTTAAGTGAGACCTTAGTTCTCAACCACTTGAACTAACCCAGTGGAAAATTGCTGCCTTTATGTTACTTGTAAAAAACCTAGTTAAATAATAATAATGTTATATTAATTTTTTATAATAATTTTATAATATAAATACTTTAATTTTAAGTAAAAAAATTATAGTTATTAAATATAATTTTTAATTTTATTAATATTATATTAAAATTTTATAACAATGTTTTATTATAAATTAATTAATTTTAGGTATTTTTTTATAGTTATTATATATATATATATATATATATATATATTGATGATAAGTGTTTTTTTTTTAATTTCATACAATGAGTTAATGGTATGTATGTGATAATGTTTTCTTATAAATCACTAATGATTCATCATGTACACATTTTTTATTTTCATACAATATTGTAGGTCTAAATTTAAGTTAAATTTCAGTTTTTATATTGTATAATTAAATTTTGTATTTTTAAATTTAAGTTTTGATATGGTATTAATAAAAGTTTAAATTTAAATTATTATAAGTTTTTATAAGTTTCCTTATTTTAGAAAATAATTATAAATATTTTAAATATTGTTGTCCGTTGTTGTAGGCTTTTATAGGAATTGTTAAGGTTTTGATTTGGATTGTAAATATTTTAAATATTGTTGCTGCTTATTGTAGGCTTTTATAGGAATTGTGTGAATTATAAGGGTTTTGATATGAACTCAGTTTTAATAGGAATTATTGTTATGAATTATGAAGGTTTTGATATGAATTATTGTTAGGGTTTTCATTTGAATTGGGTTTCAAAAAGAATTATTGTTAGGGTTTTTATATGTGTTGTTCTGTACTCTCCATTGTTGTTGTCTTATGGATGAGTGTTGCTCCCGTCTTATTATCTTCATAAATTAATTGGCCATTGAAACATTTGTGTATGTGCATATGTATAAATAGTAGGCATATGTATAAATAGTACTACGAGTATTGATTTAAGGTATAACCAACCTTTAAAATTAGGTAAAAAGTACATGGATCGAAGAAATTTATTTGGAAAGTAAGAAAGGAATCCTAATAAGTAATATGAGTCTGAATTTTTTTATTAACAACACTGTTATATTGTGGCTTTTTCTATTGCACTCTTCATATATTTATCCAAAGTATAAGATGAGTTAACAATAGCTTCAAGTTTCAAGAGAGGAATAACAAGTGTATTTGGCAAAAAAAATTATGTTTTTGTATCAAATCACACTTTTCTATTGTAATTTAAATTATTGGACTTCCATTTACCATAAACTTAGAAAATAAACACTCTTAAATGTTGGAGATTTTCAACATAGAAAAGCTTAGTCTACTTTCCTATACAATTGTACATAAAATATATTTGTTTCATTATGTTGTTGTTGATGTTTGTAACGGTGGACTTGGGCTTCAATGTGTGGCTAGACGACATCTTACATGTTACAAGTTGAACTCAACATTGAAATAGATCATTATAGTTAAAAGTATATATATACAATTTTGATCAGCATGCTCTATTTTTAAATCTAAAAATTATGATTGAAATGATGGGCTTTAGAGATGCCTATATGAAGTAGACGATGGTTACATTATAATCTTGTTTAAAAGATAAATTAAAATTTGAAAATTTGAAACCCATCCTTACCAATTGAACCTTTTATAATAAATTTATAAATAGTTGAAACCCTTTTTGTAATCTAAAACCTAGCTTTAAAGTTGTATTTGAGACCTATGTTACTTTCTATGAAAAGTCTTGCTCTTATTGAAAATATGAAAATATTTACATTTATAAATATTTGGAACCCATAAGAACCCTAGCTTTGAGGACCTTCTTGTTTTACAACTAATTCTATTGACAATAAGGGTTATCATAACTCTAGGTTATCCATTCCATCTTTTAACACCAAGGGTTGTTATCCCTTTAGATTATCGATTTCATCTTTGCAGTATCATTAAGTCTTCTTATGCTAACTTACCTCTTTTAACTAAAAGACAATTGTTGTTTTATAACTAGTTATTTATTATAACATTAATCTACCAATTAAAATAAATATTCTTTCTATAGCTAGTATTTTAAAGCAAGAACTAATCGCAATTTCATGGAAATTTCCACATCGTGGCTCTTGTTTATGTATTCCAATCCATTAATCTTGCATAAAGAATTCATCACTATAAGTAGGGCTCTCGTACGAAGTTGGTTCCACTTTTTAGTGCCACTTAAGATCTCAGAAACACACTTCTGAAGTGCAAATCAAGAACACATATGCATTATTGATGGTACTTTCGGAATAACCCGAGCCCAAACACAAGGCTAAGGTTTGTAAAGAAGTATGGCATATGCGATATATCGCATATGCGTTTTCTAAATGTTAAATATCGCATATGCGATATTTAACATTTACAAAACGCATTTAGCGCATTTAAGAAAGTAATAGGTAACATTAAGTGTATATACATGGAAAGTAATAGGTAACATTATGTGTACAAAATAATTAAGACAATAGAGTTTTTTCTTGATTTTAATCAACAAGTTCTTTTAATATTACCATTTTTTCTAGCACAGGTGATGGTGGAGCTCGTCTGAGAATCACTTCTCTAAGATAATCAGCCAAGCAATAACACTACTGTGTAACAACAATGGCACTTAAGGAGGTAGTTTCTCGAAGAAAACCACCTCAATACCAAACCACACAAGAAGCCTATGTATTGCATTTGTTTCCAATTCCTCCTTGATGGGAAACCCATTTCTTTACAAACTATCGACATTTGTAACTTTCTACATGTATTTTCACATAGGTTTTTAACCAAGGAGAAACAACCAAACAAAAACCCTAGTTCAAGTTTCATTTATTTATTTTTCTATCACACCATCTCTATTTGGCTATATGTGTGACTACACCATGAAAATGCAAAAATTGGAGTGATTATTCCTTCATCGGTCATTTAAAAAGGAGTCACATAGCCTTGGATCAGTCAACCCTACCTTGGTTATCTAGTTTGGCTTCCAAATTAGATTCTTCTAGTATTTAGTTTACAATAAACTCTCTTTTGCGGATTTAGCTTGAGGTAGAGGTTGGTCCTATCTTTTCTTGTACATTGGAAAGACTCGATAGTGCTAGAACGATCTAATCCCCTTGCAAAAATATAAAAAATAATATTACTCGTCTGGGTCACCTATCTCTCGAGAGTGAGAGACGGGTTGTAAAGTCTGCCAGCTAGGCTGCCAAACTTTTCATTCGCTACCATAGATATATAACAAATATAGGTTGAAATCTTTTGACCTAATTCAGACTGGAACCTCATACGCTACACGCAATATTGGCATCTTAAACATAAACAAATTAGGAAATATTATGACCTAAAAATATTATGGACATATTAAAGTCAGAATCCAAAAAAATTGAAATACCGTTGGAATGACACAACAAAATGAATGCCATACTGCCATCAACCACTTCATTATTATGAAAAGGAAATCATATTGCACAGGCTTTTACACACTTTCTCTTCCTAAATATATAGCCAGTCTATGAGACAGATTTGAATTTATTTTAGTTTGCTAATATTGTAATGATCTTATTACATTATATGATATTACTGTCTTGACAGTATTCTTCATAAAGGAAGTGAGCAATTACCAGGGTATAGTGCTGCTGGATACATAACCATTAGGCAAGGCCTTGGTAAAAATATGCAATACACTATTTAGAAATATATAAAATAAAGATTGTGAATTACTTTTTCTTTGAACCTCAATAAGGTTTTCTTGCTCTTGCTGACAGGCGCTTGTTATATATTGAAAGTTGCAAAGCCCATAAGTGAACGAGTTTATCTATCACAAATTACTAGTGCATCTGGGGCTCCTCTGCCACCTGAAGTAATTAATTAAGTAATTTGCATCTGGTTATATCCCTCAGCTGTATCACTTTACATGTTAGCAAAGATTTGGTTCTCATGATTCTAATTTGTAGTGTGTGATTTCAGCCTCAAAAGCGCAGTTTTATGATGGGAGGCCGCGAAGGCTCCACAACTAGGAAGGTATTACTGCACAAGAAACCGATGATGTATTCAACATAGATAAGGTTTAAACGCTTGTTTATGGTTTTATTGCTTTTGAATTTTCCAGGACTTAAATAAACTATTGCTCCCTTTTAGCATTTGCACGTGTTAGCTCCAAATATAACTTGACTGAAACATAACAATGGAGGATTAATAATAATAAATAAATAGTTGGAACATTTCTGGGCTACTGTCAATTTCATCTGCTAATGCCATATTGTCTGCATTAATTCCAAGGATTCATGGAAGCCTCTGCTTGTTTGGTAATCAAGAAGTTTATTAACTGCAATTTAGTGATATTTTAATCTTCCTCCAGGGAGTTAATGAAGTTAACGGCCAAGCATAGACGTATGTGACACTTTAGTTCAGAAATTACAGCTCAACCTTGACAGGTATCCAAATTTCAAAACCGTAAATTTGAGGTCAATTTAATTTCTTTACCGGTCATAATTATTTCATTATTTCTTTGGCCTTTAATAATTCATATTTCTTCTTTTTATATCGGCAATGTAATGTTACAAGGAATATTCTTATGCCAACTAGTTTAATGTAAATTTAACTTATAAATCATAACTATTCTTTTTAATCACAAATTCAAAAACAAATAATTCTATGTTTTACAACATTTTGATATTCTAATTTATCAAAATTGAAATAAATTTATCCATGGTTTACAACATTTTTTATATTTCATTTTACCAAAATTGATAAAATTTTGATATTCCAATCTATCAAAAATAGATAACAAAAACAAAATTATATAATTTTTCAAGATCTTAATAACTACATATTTGGAAAGATGATTTAATCTTCTATATTTTGTTTTTTATTGATCTTAAAATAATTGTTTAAATTAATAACTAATTAATACTTAATAATGTTAACATATAACGAAACAACTACTAAAATAGTTTATATAAAAAGAAAAACATTATTTTAATTAAACCAAAACAATGCATGGATAGAAATTGTTAACATAGTGAAAAGTTTCGTAGTTATCATTTCGAATATGTTTGATGTGTGTACCTATCACATTCAAGAAAGCCTCCTATCAGGTTCCGCAAACAATCTAACATTTCAACTAATCAACATTTGTTTTCTTAAAAGAAAGTTAAGAACATAGTGATCCACAAGAGACAATATATTGATATCAACCAAAAGCATATAAAAGAGCAAGAAACCTGTATACTTTGTTTTATTTTATTATATATGATTTATATAATGATAACTAAATAGTTTGAAGTGATGGTGTTTTAATTAGTGCTTTGATGGTGTTTTAGATAAGTGATAATGTAATCACTAGTTACATTATTTTATGTTTTTGAAGTGTGGTATACAAAAAAAATTGTTAATTTTACAAAAATTATACAAATATTATATTTAAAAAAAAATATTATATAAAATGTATGTTATAATCATTTTTTTAATGATTTTTTAATAACTTGTATGTAAAAATAAATAGATGACAATTTTTAATAAGGAATATGCTTATTTCTCTCTTTTAAAGATATTCAAAACTTGTTAATATTTTAAATAAATTTATCTAAATTAAAAAATAAATTAAATATATATATTTTATTATATAAAATTCAACATTTTGATTTAAAAACCTGCCATTTCAATATATGGTTGACACATAACCTCGCCACATGAAGGTGAAAAGGAACATTGAGTCTTGGATTCTTTTCCCAACTCTTGAAAGCCTTTGGAAAATATAATTATAAGGGTTTTGAAAAATATAACTACAATATACTACTTAATGAAACAATGATGTAAATGATAAGTTTTACCACTATAAATCTTCATTCATCAACTCGAGGCAGGTTATATTACTAAACCTTCCATCATATTTAATAAAGTACGTAATGAAGTCTGTAGGCACGAACTTGACATGTGACTAAGCTTCTTACATTTTTGGATTCATGGTTATCTCAGGATAAGTGATAAAAAATAAAATTCTCATTTCGAAAGCATTTAATTTTCAATACTCTTTCAATAATTAACCAAATAAGTTTCAAAAGTCAATGACCAAACAACGTAGATGATTCACATACTATGATTCAATGCTAAAGGCATGTTAGTAAGCAATGGTACATAAACATGTAGACAACAAAGAACAGAGGGTCAAACCTATGTCACTTTCAATTCCAAAATATGGCATTAAAGATGGGTAAATGAGAGCATCGGGATATACATATGCAATTTGCATCCTTCAAATTGACTTTTACTAGGGGCTTGTTGATATATATATATATATATAAATTTATGTTGTTACCAAGTTCTCAACTTGTGGTTGTCTTTCATTATGTTAATTGATTTTAGGTGTTCGATGTTGGGTAAGAATTGCTTGGGTTTTTGTTTTCTACTTTCCCATATATCAATATAGAGAGAATTTATAAAATAATGATTATTATAAAAATAGTTGCCCCATAAAAGTAACCTTCACTACAACAAATTGATGCCTACTTTACCTTAAAAAGTTGGAGAAGAATTACACCCTAACATAGATTATAAAATAATCCCATATGACAAATCTTGTTTTTTAGTATTTTAGAGTTGTTATTGCAAATGTGTTGTCTTTTTAATTTGTTTTTTATTTATTTATTTATAAAATTTACATAATTATGCTACTTCATTTCAATCAAATACATAATACTATTACTTCTTTTAAATCTGATCCCTCTTACTATGCAATGGAGTTGTTTGCAATTACAAACAACCAACCATTGCTACTGCAATGTTTTGGACATTGCGACCTTGTGGCTCTTTTCAATGGCATTCTCGTCCCTCATAATTCCAAGGGCTTGTTTTAAGATAGGATTTGAATTATGGATTTATAACTATATAATTGAGGTTTTTTTGTTGTGATTTTTTACAATTTGCAGACTTAAAATATCAAGAAGCTCTATCACTACTGCAAAATTGCTAGTTTACTTTCAAGTTAACTTGCAACAACATGTTACAATGTCGGGAACATTGCCACCACGTGGCTCTTGTTTAAATTTATATAGTTCATCATTAGAGGTAATGTCTGTCGTTTGATTTCATTATTTGATGATATTATAAATTTATATAGTTACTTAGTAGAGGTAATGTGTCGTTTGATTTCATTATAGATATATCATAAAAATAATAAAAAAACGTGGTGGTGTGGTTTTTATAAAAGTTAAAAAAAATTATATTGTGGTTTGTAAAGTTTACTATCATTCTTAATAAAATATCGACTGAATTTTTTGACTAAATAAACGAAATTAAAAAATTATTATGTAATTAAACATAGTATTGACCTGCATTCAACTTCACAAGTTAGAGAAAAGGAAACAAATAGATTGGAAGGACATCATAGAAAATTGCTGTGCTTAGCATCATACAATAAAATGATCACTGCAAGCAAATTAGAGAAATTATGGCGCTGAATAACGACAAGTTCCATGCATGCATTAATAACAATAGTTACATATGATTATAATAGTTCACAGTACAATATTTGACAAGCCATCCAATAGAGAAAGAAATCATATACCGATTCACACGAAAGCATTAATTATTTTAAATGAATATATGCTGTGGCTGTGGATAGCTAGTTATTTTAAATGAATATATGCTGTGGCTGTGGATAGCTACATTCTAGAAGAGGTGGTGGTGATGCTTTTTGCCATGAGCTTCTTTTGCTTTCTTTTTGGACTCCTCCCTCTTGTGATGTTCGTGGAGGGCGTATCCACCTGCTCCAACTGCAACTGCGACTGCAATCTTCTCCTGAATCTTATGGCTGTGTGCGTGCTCCGGATCCTTCTTTGCTTGGTGCTTCTCGTGCTGCATACATACAACATTTTTTTAATATACGGATCGACTTCTTAAGGGGAGTTTTCTATCTTTTTAGACTTTGATATCTTGTATCATTTTGGAATTGGATCTCTTGTAGTTTATCAGCTGACCACATAATACAAGAAACAACACCAATAATCGAGGGACCAGACTAATATTTTTCTTGACATATGGATTTGAAAATTTAGAATTAAGCAATAATACATAGAGAGAGAGATAACCATTGCAAACGTTCCGGCAGCGACTGCTCCCATTTTTCCCAAATGCTCCATACGCTTATGATGCTTCTCCTCTTTTTTTGCCTTCTCGCACTCTACTTCATTAAACTTATAAACAACCCCTGACGCGACGTTCTTGGATTCCTCTTCTTTGTGATGGTGGTGCTGATGTTTCTTGTCGGTCATCTTTCCTGAAGCTCTGAAACGTCGGATCTGATTTCAATCACAATAGAAAGAAAGGAAATGTACAGAATGATTAAAGCGGCCTCAAAAATAGTTAAACGCTTCGCAAATGAGATGAGACGTGGAAAGGGAGATATGTTGATTATTATATAATGCTGCGCAGATGATATGAGAGGATGGAAGGGAGACAGGCGTTGGATATTAAGCGCGTAGAAAAGGCGGGAGTCTAGAGTTGGCAGTGACCAGAATGGGCAGTCACGGTTCAGCTGACAGTGATTTGATATCGTGACTGTGAAGCAATGGCAGAGCCCTAATTAATAATACTAAATGAATTGATAAGCCTGATTATTCAGAGTGTGAGAGCAGGTGATATCGCGTGAAAAGCTTAATAATTAATAAATCGATAACCGTCATTTTTCAGAGCGTGGGAGCAGGTGAGTCGTGACATGAGCCCAAAAGCAGGTGAGTGGTACTGGTGACCTAATATCTGGGACAAGGTAAACTCAGTATTTTTCAGAGTCGACATTGGCCAGACTGCGCCGTGACAGTTCAGCTGACGGTGATTTGATATCGTGAGTAAGAAGCAATGGCACAGCCCTAATTAATAAATCGATAAGCGTGATTATTCAGAGCGCTGGAGCAGGTTAGAAGAGCTCAAAAGCAGGTGAACAAATAATCTAGAACAAGAAAAGTAGACTTACTATTTTTATGACGGTTTGATTCAGTCAAAATCGTGTCATAAATAGCTCCCAGCTCCCTTACTTAGATTACCTTCTAAACATAAGCGAGGTAGAACTCCAAAACGATATGGTATAGTAGCTTCATTTATGGACCTAATATCCAAGTTAAAATTATTCTTTTGATATATTTTGGGGATATCATAGAAATAAAACTCTTTTTGTTTTGGATTTTGAAGTGAGATTTAAATTTATTTTTGATATATTTTAGGATATTGTAGTATTAAAACTGTTTTTTTTTAAGTTTGGAGTAAATTCTAAAACTTTTTTTTATTAGTTAAAAGTTTGTTTTCTTCATCAATAAAGAAACCAGTTAACTAACCATCTTAGACCTGAAGGTATATGGAACAGTGAAGACTTATCGCTTTATAAAAATAGATATCATATTTTTACATATTCAAAACCAAAACGTAAATTAGTACAACTTGATTTTTATTCGTGATCACTATGGTTTTGATAACTTTGTAGTGACGAGTTCACTTTTTTTATGATATGGTATCTTGTATTTTAATCAAAGTTTAATGACTCAACCTTTTAGTGTGAGGAATCAATTTTCAATTTTATTGGGACAATTTCGATGCATTTGCTGACAATTTTGGCAACCACAACATCTTCTTCTGACATGTCCTCTTGGCTCAAGCTGTACCACAAACAAGTGATTCTTCATTGACCTATACATTCCAGTCTTCTCATTCTATAAATTCATCGTTGTCTCCTCCCCTCTTCCGCTAAAGCTGAACGCTTATGTTCTTACAATGGTTTCAGATATTTTCAGATAGTGTAGGATTAAAACTGTTTTTTTTTCTCCAATTTGGAGTAAATTCTAAAACTCTTTTTTTATTAGTTAAAAGTTTGTTTTCTTCATCAATAAAGAAACGAGTTAACCATCTTAGACCTAAAGGTATATGGAACAGTGAAGACTTATCGCTTTATAAAAAAAGATATCATATTTTTACATATTCAAAACCAAAACGTAAATGAGTACATCTTGATTTTTATTCGTGATCACTATGGTTTTGATAACTTTGTAGTGACAAGTTCACTTTTTTATGATATGGTATCTTGTATTTTAATCAAAGTTTAATGACTCAACCTTTTAGTGTGAGGAATCCATTTTCAATTTTATTGGGACAATTTCGATGCATTTGCTGACATTTTTGACAACCACAACATGTTCTTCTGACATGTCCTCTTGGCTCAAGCTGTACCACAAATAAGTGATTCTTCATTGACCTATACATTCGAGTCTTATCATTCTATAAATTCATCGTTTGCTCCTCCCCTCTTCCGCTAAAGCTCAATGCTTATGTTCTTACAATGTTTTCAGTTATCTTAGCTAGCAGTGTCGATCATTCGATCATGCATGCGTAAAAAATTAAGTGGTGTATTGAAGAGGAGATGTCACGTCCCTTCCCCTCTCGTAGAGAGAGGACGCGACTACTGCTCTGCGATCATAACCGGGGATCTAGCCTCATGAATATAATCAAGAATGCATTGAAAATAAAAATACATATGCAAATTATATATAATGCAATAATATACAGCGAAAGCAAATCTCATTCAAGCATTCAATATGTTCATAATAATTCATAAAACAAACACATTGCAGAGTTAATACAAGAGAGCTTATCTTGAAAATGAGTTGCTCGGAACAACTAGCTATGCCGCTGCAACGTTCCACCCAACCATAGGAAAGTTGTGCTCATCAATCTCTCAGCACAACTCCCACCCCCAAGCTGGGCATGATTTCCACAAGGAAAAGGGGAACAACAGGCTCACACATAGCCAAATACACACCAAGGTTCAGCCAAGCCAATCTACAATTGGGTTTATGTAACACCCCGGTTTTAACCCCATTTGCATTAATACATATATTGTAAACAATCTTGGTGAGGAGCTAAGGGCAAAGGCCCCACCATTGATTTAGTTATGTTATGTTTCGGATTGGAATGGTCACCGATGGTATATCGGGACATACGACATATATTAAATTGTGGCATTTTAATTAAATAACCCAACCAGCTATGTTCACTGCAACTAATTTGAAAAGGGGCATGATTCCAAAGGATAAGGAAGGGGAATGTTGAACATTGAGTCACAGGGGAAGAGCCATGTGTCACCACTCTCTTTTGCTCACCACCACCTTAGTTATTCTGTTGTTAGTTGGGGGCAGCGATTGGCTGGCAGAATACCACCATGCTCCCACTCTCTCCACGACGTGCCTTGGGGTAGCGGATGGTCTGTCCACTATGGGGTTCGAGAGTCTGTTCCTTTCCCTCACGCTGGGCGGAGTTAAAAGGTTCCACATTCCATTGTTGGGGGTTTCTCCTTCCCTCTCTCACGCCGATTGCTAGTTCGTGAGTTTTCTTCTCTGTTCACGCAGAAAGATGGTTCTCCTCTGCCTCACGGATTTATTGGCTTGTGGATCAATTCGTTCCTCTATTCACACAGAGTTTTTGTGTCTTCAGTCATTCCATCGTGGTAGGGATTTCATTCACAGTTATGTGCTTTGGCGGTGTCTTTTTCCCCTCACGCAGAGATTGAGAATCGATTTCTTTCCCCATTGTTGTCTGTGTAATTTCTCCAGCGATTGCCTTAAGGATCGGGTGCTGTGGGTTCATAGTCGTTTGTGGGCTGATGTTTGCCCATGTTTTACTTGGCTGTGTTTTCCCTTTTTGTGGTGCTATCGCTTGAAGAATTGCTGAGAGTTTCTACGTTCTGGTTGATTGTGTCTTTCCCCTGTAAAAGCTTGAATAGCTGTTTGGTTGCTTGCATGCAGTGGTTTTGTCCTTGGACTGCATTGGAGTGGTGAATGAGGGCCTAAGGTGCTTGATAAACCTGGTGGGTTGAGAACCACACAAACAGAGCTACTGAGTTGGCGTTGTTCTCCATAACCCCTGAATAACACTGGAAGGGAGATCAGGGTCTGAGGGACTGCGTTGCAGAGAAGGGACTGATTTCCTTGTGTTGGGTGTGTGTGGGTGTTCTAGAAGCCATGCTGGTTCTGGTGTTGGTGTCCTTAGCTCTTTAATGAGCTCACCAGCTTAGCATTTAGCCTTTCCCAACTCTTGGATGGCCTGATAAACCCAACTTTGTTGGCTTGGTCGATCTACTGTTCGCCTGATAAACCCAACTGTGTTGGCTTGGCTGAACTGTGTACTGTTGTGGTGGTGTTATCCTTGGCTATGTGTAAGCCTGTTAGTTCCTTATTCCTTGGGGAATCATGCCCGGCTTGGGGGTGGCGGTGTTGCTGAGAGATTAAGGAGCACATGGGCCTATGGTTGGGTGGAACGTTGCAGCGACGTAGCTGGTTGTGGAACAAGTTTTCTATAAGATAAGTATTCTTGCCTAACTTGTGTCTGCAATTATAATTACCATTGATGAATGATGATGTACATATTGAATGATTAAGCCTCGTAATATGTTTGATGTTTTAAGTATCATGCTTCAGCATTACATATATGTCTGTTCATGTTCGTTGGGATAGATGCCTGGATGATGTGATGTATAGTAGCGTTGATGACCGATGTGTTTCAGCTCACCAATAGGAAACAAACAGTTGATTTGATCGGCGTTGGATAAGAGATGGTTGAGCCGATACGACGGTGGGAGAAAGGTGAAGGATCGTCGAAAATTAGTTGGTTGAACTGCCGTCGATGACGACGGAGTGAAATTTTTTGAAAATTTTTCTAAGGCAAGAAAATCATCGATGATCGGTGGACGTTAGTGGTATTGATCACTGATAAACAGTGGTAAGAATTAGCTGATGATGTGTCCGCCGTTGCGGCTATGTAATGGACTATCCGCCCGATGGATAGTAGCTCCGATAGCCGACGCAGCGGAAGACAAGAAGGAAAAATTGTGAAAATTTGCATAAGTGAAGAAAACATCGAAAAATGAGAGGAGATCGGACCGCTGATGAACATCATTAGAAGGATTTAGTTGTTCAGACATCCACTATTGCGGCTGTCGAGTGAACTATTCCGCCAATGCAATAGCCTTCCACTCGTTGATGCTGAGGTGTTTAGCGGATAATGGCTCCAAGTTTCGATGTATAATTACAGGGGCGATAGTGATCGGGAGTGCCGACACTACGAAAGTATTAAGGTTTAACTCATCGATACCAACCACCCGATGAAACAATAGATCCAACGATCAGAAGAGTTAGTACTTGTGGAACCATCGTTGCGGACACCTAGAGGACTAAGTGTCCGATGCCACAGTAGGATGCTGCTCCAACCGCCAACAAAGCTTTGGTCCGTGGAAATTATAACAGGATTGTTGGCCATCGTTGCAGAATGATAGACCACTGCAGGCCTAATACGGTGGAAGGAAAAAGACAAGCGACCGTTGATATAGTGGAGAAATTCAGATGTTCTAGCCGTCGAAACGCCGGAAAGGAATAAGCAAATAGACCGCCGTTGAATTAGGTGTTTTGACCACCGAAGTATTGAAAAGATAGTTGGGAGAAGGTCCAATTGGGCCAAAGGAAGTTGGGGTTTTCGAGAGAATTTCTCAATGATTTTTCAAGCAGTTTTCAACTGTCTTTCAGTAGGTTTTTAGCAGATTTCAGCAGACTGTCCGTGGTCACAGGGCTGAACAGAAAGAGAGAAAAACTTTGTGTTTTAAGCAAAATTGTGTTTTATAAATTTTTAGAAGAGGAAGGTAAGTAGTTTTGATTTATATTAATGACATGCATCTAACAGTTTGCTGCTAACACATTGCAAAAACATAGACAACTTCCAAGAGCAATACTCCAGAAAGAACAATGTGGTAAAGCAAAAGGTGCTTCAGTCATGAGAACCCATGATGGGTATGATGCTCGGGATTCTTACGAGCGAGCAGAATATGCCATGGGAGAGAATGTCCGTAATGGAAATGATGACATTGAGTCTAATGGAAGGAGATTCCAGGGGAAACCGTCCAAAGTTGCAGCCACCATGAGAAGCTTGGTTAAAGCCCAGGAAGAGCAGCGTCAGTTGAATGCTACCATATTGCAGAGTTTGACTGACTTGCAGAAAAAGATAGATTCTGGATGAGGTACATCAAGACCAAAAGGCAGTAAGAGCAGCACTAGGAGAAGGAGAAGAACTTCTAGTGGATAAATACAGGACAAGAAGCTGAAGCTTGGTTTCTTGGGATAAAGAAGTACTTTCAAGTGCAGGATTATTCAGGAAACATGAAGGTAAGAGTTTCCATATTCAATCTGAATGGAAGAGCATCCATTTGGTGGGAACACTTCAAGCAAGTAAAGAAGATCAGTGAAAGGAAATTGAAGTGAAAACAGTTCAAGAAGTATTTCAGGCAGAAATACCTCTCTGACAGGTATCACTATGACAAGGTCAAGGAGTTCCATGAGCTTAGATTGGGACAACAGACCATGGATGAATATGCAAATTAGTTTTTGGAATTGTTGAGGTATGTCCGGTACATCAGAGATGAAAAAGTGAAGATTCAGCGGTTTCTAAGTGGATTGACTCAAGCTTACAAAGATAGAATTGAGTTCTGTGAGCCAAGAACTCTTGAAGAAGCAATAAGGAAGGATAAGTATTGCTATGAACAAAGCAAAGGTAAACTTGATTACCATAAGGCATGGAAGGACAAGAAGAATGAGAAGTTTGACCAAAGAAGGAAATGTTTCAAACCTTCTAGAATTAGAAATCAGCAGAAGTAGCCATCCCAAGCTGTGAGTAATTCAGTTGGAGTGACAAGTGGAAATCCTAAAGAGCCACATCAGAATAAAGGTCCACTCAAATGTTGGAAATGTGAAGGACCTCACTTGCGCAGATATTTTCCACTTGAGAATGAAAGTGCAAGACCAGCTTATAACATTCAGGGAGCAGAAATAGTGGGTCAAGTAGCAAGAGCAATCCCTAGAATTTATGCAACACTGGAGGACCACCAGGCAGATCACCAGTCAATTGTGGTTGAAGTTGCAGGTAAGATTGTTGAACAATCTGTTTCTATTTTGATTGACCCTGGTTCTACTCACAGTTACATTACTCCTAAAGTAGTGGAGATTTGTGCTTTTAAGAAGGACAAGCATTGGAAACCTTGGTTAGTTCAGCTGGCCACTGGGACTAAGAGAAGGGTCAGCGAATTGGTAGAGAAGTTTCCATTGGTTATGAATGGATTGATCACTTATGTAGATCTGAATGTTCTACCACTTGGTTCCTATGATATTCTCATTGGAATGGATTGGTTAGAAGCTCAGCGAGTGAAGCTTGATTGTTATAACAAGACTTTTGAATGCATGGATGAAGAAGGAAACCCAGTAGTGGTGAAAGGTATTCTGAAGGTAATTTCAGTAAGACAGGTTTCAGCAACGCAGTTGAAGAAGTTATGTAGGAAAGGTTTCCAGTTGTATGCAACTCATATTCTAGAACCAATAGGAGATGAGACTCCTAGGTTGGAGGACTATCAAGTGTTACAGGAATTCAATGATGTGTTTCCTGATGAAATTCCAGGGCTTCCTCCAAAGAGGGACATTGAATTCACCATTGAACTTGTGCCAGGAGTAGAACCAGTGTCCAAGACACCCTTCAGGATGAGTACATCGGAGATGCTAGAATTGAAGATGCAACTGCAAGAGTTGTTAGAAAAGAAGTATATCTGACCGAGTGTGTTTGCTTGGGGAGCACCGGTTCTGTTTGTGAAGAAGAAAGATGGTACACTCAGGTTATGTATTGATTACATACATTTGAACAAGGTTATTGTGAAGAATAAATACCCTTTGCCTAGGATTGATGACCTCTTTGATCAAATGAGAGGAGCAAAGGTATTTTCCAAGATTGACTTGAGGTCTGGTTACTATCAGGTGAGAATCAAGGATGAAGACATTTATAAGACACCCTTCAGGACAAGGTATGGACATTATGAGTTTGTACTGGTACCATTTGGTCTCACAAATGCACTAGCTACATTTATGTGCCTTATGAACAGCATCTTCGGCAAGTATTTCAACAAGTTTGTTCTTGTTTTCCTTGATGACATTCTTGTTTATTCCAAGAATGAGGAAGAACATGAAGAGCGTTTGATATTGACATTGCAAGTGCTCAAGGAACATCAGCTGTATGCAAAGCTGAGCAAGTGTGACTTCTACAGAGATAGGATTCAGTACTTGGGTCACATTATCTCAGGAGAGGGTATATCAGTAGACCTTGAGAAGATCGAAGCCATTATGAATTGGCCTACTCCAATAAATGTGACGAATATAAGACCTTTTATGGGACTTGCAAGATACTACAGGAGATTCATTGAAGGATTTTCCAAGGTTGCACATGCCATCACTTCTTTGCAAAAGAAGGGAGTAAAGTTCAAATGGACTTCGAAGTGTGAAGAAAGCTTCCAGCGGTTGAAGAATCTTCTCACCAGTGCACCAATATTGAAGGTGGGCAGACCCAGAGAAAGATTGTGTGGTATGTATAGATGCATGTGGACAAGGGCTTGGAGGAGTCCTTATGCAGGACAACCACGTGATATGTTATGAGTCAAGAAAGCTGAAGAAGCATGAGAAGAACTATGCCACTCATGATCTAGAGCTTTCAGCCATAGTACATGCTCTCAAGATGTGGAGACATTACTTGATGGGTAGAAGATTTGAACTCAGAACAAATCACTGTGGACTAAAGTATTTGTTAGATCATCCTACTCTGAATGCTAGGCAAGCGAGATGGCTAGAATTTTTATGTGAGTTTGATTTCGAAATCAAGCACATAAAAGGAAAATAAAACAAGGTAGTTGATGCACTCAGCAGGAAGGTACAAGAAATGCATGTGGCATATCTTAGTATTTGCCAATCAGATTTGAGGCAGCAGATTGTTAATCATGTTGCCGGAGATGAATTGTATGAGCAAGTAAAAGACAAATTGTAGCAGCAAAGTCTTGAGAAGAAGTATGAAGGATATAAATTGGAAGAAGATGGACTTCTCACTTATAAAGGTAAAATTTATATTCCGAATGTAGCAGATTTTAGGAGAATTGTTATGGATGAAATCCATCAAGCTCCATACTCTGGTCACCCAGGATATCAGAAGACAATTGCTACAGCTAGAAAGCAGTACTTTTGGCCAAGAATGAAAAAGGATATGGCTGAATACATTTCAAGGTGCATGAAATGTCAACAGGTAAAGGTTGAGCATCAATATCCAACAATTTTGCTGCAGCATTTGCCAGTCCCGGAATGGAAATGGGAAGTTATTTCAATGGATTTTATTACAGGATTGTCGATGACTTGGAGACAACATGATTCCATCATGGTTGTGGTAGAAAAGTTGACAAAAGCAACACATTTTATACCAGTGAAGTCTACGCACAAGACTGATGACATTGCAAAGATCTTCATGAAGGAGATTTTCAAATTGCATGGATTGCCAAAGGAAATAGTTTGTGACAGAGATGTCAAGTTCACTTCCAATTTCTGGAAGGGATTGTTTGCAAATTTGGGCACAAAGTTAAACTTCAGCACTGCATACCATCCTAAGACAGATGGGCAGACAGAAAGAGTTAATTAGGTGCTTGAAGATATGCTTCGCATGTATGTGATGGACAAACCAACCAAGTGGGAAGATTACTTACACTTGGTAGAGTTTGCTTACAACAATGGATAGCAGGCATCCTTGGGGATGAGTCCGTATGAAGCTTTGTATGGAAGAAGGTGTAGGACACCAGTGACTTGGGATAATCTAGTGAATAGGATTGTGCTTGGACCAGAATTGCTCAAGGAAATGGAATAAGAGGTTGTAAATATTAGACAAAATCTGAAAGCAGCACAGGACAGACAGAAAAGCCATGCAGATAAGCATAGGATGAACAAAGAGTTTAGTGTTTGGGATCATGTTTACCTCAGAGTGAAATCAAAGAAAAGTTCCTTGAAGCTTGGAAGTTGTGCCAAGCTGTCACCTAGATATTGTGGGCCGTTTGAAGTGCTTGAAAGAATAGGGCCTATTGCATAAAGACTTGCATTGCCTGCTAGTACTAGAGCTCATAATGTTTTTCATGTTTCTTTGCTTAAGAAATATGTACATGATTCTAACCATGTGATAAATTGGGATGTGATTCAGGTGGAACCCGAGGGAGAGTTCCAAATCAAGCCAATGTGCATCCTCGACAAGAAGGTCACAATGCTCTGGAACCGAGCCATAGGGTGGGTACAAGTGCAATGGGAGCACTACAGACCTGAAGAGGCTACGTGGGAGCTAGAGGATGCCATGCGATTGGTACATCCATTTTTGTTCAATCCTGCGGAACACTGAGGCGGTACCAGTGTAGCATTTTTTTCAAATTTTGTAAAGCACTAAGGACAGTGCTATTGAAGGGGGAGGGGAATGTAACACCCTAGTTTTGACCCCGTTTGCATTAATACATATGTTGTAAATAATCATGGTGAGGATCTAAGGGCAAAGGCCCCACCATTGATTTAGTTATGTTATGTTTCGGATTGGAATGGTCACCGATGGTATATCGAGACATACGGGATATATTAAATTGTGACATCATGTAAATGTGCATTTTAATTAAATAACCCAACCAGCTATGTTCACTGCAACGAATTTGAGAAGGGGCATGATTCCAAAGGATAAGGAAGGGGAATGTTGAACATTGAGTCATGGGGAAAGAACCATGTGTCACCACTCTCTTTTTCTCACCACTGCCTTAGTTATTTCGTTGTTAGTTGGGGGCAGCGATTGGCTAGCAGAAGACCACCACGTTCACACTCTCTCCACGATGTGCCTTGGGGTAGCGGATGGTCTGTCCACTATGGGGATCGAGAGTCTGTTCGTTTCCCTCACGCTAGGCAAAGTTAAAAGGTTCCACATTCCATTGTTGGGGGTTCACCTTCCCTCTCTCACATCGATTGCTAGTTCATGAGTTTTCTTCTCTGTTCACACAGAAATATGGTTCTCCTCTGCCTCACGGATTTGTTGGCTTGCGGATCAATTCATTCCTCTGTTCACGCAGAGTTGTGTGTCTTCTTCCACCATTGCCAAATTGTGTAAGGTTCAGTCATTCCATCATGGAATCGTGGTAGGGATTTCATTCACAGTTATGTTCTTTGGCAGTGTCTTTTTCCCCTCATGCATAGATTGAGAATTGATTTCTTTCCCCATTGTTGTCTGGGTAATTTCTTCAGCGATTGCCTTGAGGATTAGGTGTTGTGGCTTCATATTCGTTTGTGGGCTGCTATTTTCCCACGTTTTACTTGGCTGAGTTTTCCCTTTTTGTGGTGGTATCACTTGAATAATTGCTAAGAGTTCCTACATTCTAGTTGATTGTGTCTTTCCCTTGTAAAAGCTTGAATAGTTGTTTGGCTGCTTGCATGTAGTGGTTTTGTCCTCGAACTGCATTGGAGTGGTGAATGAGGGCCTGAGGTGCTTGATAAACCTGGTGGGTTGAGAACCACACAGACAAAGCTACTGAGCTGGATTTCTTCTCCACAACCCCTGAATAGCACTGGAAGGGAGATCAAGGTCTGAGGGACTGCGTTGCAGAGAAGGGACTGATTTCCTTGTGTTGGGTGTGTGTGGGTGTTCCAGAAGCCAGGATGGTTCTAGTGTTGGTGTCTTTAGCTCTCCAATGAGCTCACCAACTTAGCATTTAGCCTTTCCCAACTCCTGGATGGCCTAATAAACCCAACTTTGTTGGCTTGGTCGATATGTTGTTCGCCTGATAAACCCAACTATGTTGGCTTGGCTGAACTATGTACCGTTGTGGTAGTGTTATCTTTGGCTATGTGTAAGCTTGTTAGTTCCTTATTCCTTGGGGAATCATGCTTGGCTTGGGGGTGGCAGCATTGCTGAGAGATTAAGGATCACACAGGCCTATGGTTAGGTGGAACGTTGCAGCGACATAGCTGGTTGCGGAACAAGTTCTCTATAAGATAAGTATTATTGTCTAACTTGTATCTGCAATTATAATTACCATTAATGAATGACGATGTACATATTGAATGATTATGCCTCGTAATATTTTTGATGTTTTAATTATCATGCTTCAACATTACATATATGTATGTTCATGTTTGTTGGGCTAGATGCCCGGATGATGTGATGTATAGTAGCGTCCTCTTCATCGGTTAAAGGGTCGAGGGCGTTACAGTTTATCAGGATGCTAAGGAAGTGGAAAGGAAGAATTCCTAAGCTAGTGAGCTCAACCACATAGCTATGGACACCTGCACAAGATCTATCTAGCTTGGCCTCCACAATACCTACACACCCAACACAAGGAAGTATTCCCTTCACTGCTACATAGTCCCTCAATCCATACCTTCCATTCCAGTGTTCTCTCAGGTGTGCATAGAATATTAGTCAGCCCCTCTTGATATTTTTGTGAGGTTCCTCTCTTCACTAGGTTTATCAAGCCAATTATGGTCCTCTTCCACTCCTAACAGTTCAGACCAAAGCAGGAATGCACATAACAACAAACACAAGTGCTTGGTATGAAGAAAAATGTCCTAGGAACCAAAAACAAAAATGGTAAATGGGGAAATCAACCCTGTGTGAGCAATTCGATTTCAAAAATGTTTATGAGCATTTCAGGAGCAAAAACGACCTCTACAAACCCCCAAATTGTTCTCTTCCCAGCCACTGAGCAATACAAAAATGGGTTCCCGACCATGGAGAAAATGAGGAAACAACAAAAAATGTTCATCTAGCTCCAACTGCGTGAGGAAGTGAACCACATGGGTAAAGAATGGTTTGGGCATCAATTTCTGGGTGTTTTATTTCCCCATAAGAAAAAATATGATTTTCCAAAATGGATGGCTTGCCCCAATACGAAAATGACTGCCATACCTCTCCATTCGCAATGCATTAACTACCTCAACCAACTTCCGGAAGAATTCAATGATTGGGTGCATAAGACAAAATGGGTAGTTGAGAGTTTATGGGTTCTCTCATTGACATTTGGCTTAACACTGTTGCCTCAAGGGTTTGAATAATTTCCCTCCCTATTCCTTGTGAAATCATGCCCCCATCTCTTGTTGCATTGCATAGCTAGTTGTGGGTATTTTATTAAATTGCATATTTACATGATGTCTCAATTTATAATGTGTCTGGCTAGAACGATAACCATCGGCATCAATTTTAAATGTTGATACACAATGCTAAATCGATGGCGGGGCCTTGGCCTTGAGCCCCTCACCATGATTTAATAACAATATTTACATCATGTACACTTTTAATGCAACAGGGTCAAAATCAGGATATTACAGGAGAAGTAGTTAAAGCATATATAAATGGATTATCTCATGAGCGCCGTCCTTTTTACAATGCTTATCACTGCTCTTCTACCAATTCCACACACTCAAGCTGAAGATCAACATTTTGGCTCTGATTTATCAATCGGTAAGCATTTAAAACCTATATTAAACCACTAATAAATTATCATCCGATTTGAACTTTTAAATATTATGATTTGATACAGATGTTGGGATTCATGAGAGCTGCATGAATGGCTATGTTTTCCTCTTGGTGGCAATGTTGTTTGCTTTCTTTTCCCAACCATGAATATCTCAACAGGGTTAAATATTTATTGTATTTTATAATCATTCAAGATTGAAAGGGTTCCCTAGCTCTCTAATCATTTGGTATTCCTTATGTATGCTTACCTTTGGTGAGTAATTCTCTCTGTTATGCGATTTGTCTGGATCTACATGCGTAACAAATCATGATCTTCTATGTGATGCATATTGCTCGTGAACTCTACCTTGTAACAAATATTCCGATGGCTATGTATAATCTTCTATGGTTTTTATGTAATATGCAAATCAATCATTCTTCTCATGGTTAAGAAAGTGCTTTAGGTTTAAATGATGGTAATCAATTGCTAATTTTTTATTATATTTTTTTGGGTGAGAAATGGCATATTTAATGGAGAAATGGTGTGTCAAAGAATTGCAATAGCCATGTTACCAGGAGGAGTTTTGTCTCATGGTTCAACCCATTCTATCTCCTCTAAGTTCCTTCAATGTGGCAATCACAGAGTTTATCTTTTCAGTGAGCTAATTCATATAACTAGACTCGACCTCAAAAGGTTTCTTCCTCACACATTTTGGCTTAGACACTTCATTAAAAAAAAACTAAGATTTATGATCCAAAGTCTTAGCTAGGCACTAAAATAACTTTCAAATGAAATTATGAAAACCAGACCTTTAAATAATTTTTTTTAAAATCTGAAAACCAAACCTTTAAATAATTTTTAAAAATAATATGAAAACCAAACCTTTACCTGAGCTGCTGCAAGTTTCCTTGACCTTCTCAACCTTCTTCTACTCCTTATCTATGTTTTTCTTCTACTCCTTATTGAGCAAAATATGGGTTTTCTGTGATGGATAGTTTGAGTCTAATGGAAATTAAAACGATGGAAGGCAAAAACCAGGAGGTAGTGGAGTTTATGAAGTATTTAAATGTTTTTTATTTTGAATCTGCAGAATTTGAACAAGTCATCAACTACTCTACACTTGATTAACTTTCAATGTATTTGTGATACAAACAGGCTCTGTGGCACTGTTTGATTATTAACAAGTGGCTACTCCAAAAAACAAGCGGTGAAACGTTTAATGCTGATAAGACAGAAATAGATAGCAAAACACTAGAAATAGAAATAAATGAAGAAGGCATACGAAGTAGATAGACCTAATTTCTTCTCAAAATAATTCAAAGATAGAGTATTAATATTGTAGAGAATACAGTGTGCATGAACAAGTAAACGCTCGATGGTAGCAAACGAGCTGTTGATTTTTTGGTGTACAAAATTTTATTGTTTTTTTATTATGTCATAAATGGCCATTAAACAGTGGGTACTTTCACTTATATGATTAAGCATAGCCATAGAATTTCTAATAAATGGTGCTGGAAGTCTCAAATGAAATATTTATTGAAGCTAAAGTTACAATTTAACAGAAAAATACATTAATAATTTTGTCAATGAAAAACCCCTTGAACTTGTTGCAGAAATTTCAGGGTGCCATTGACAATAGTGAGAAGCATGCTATATAAATCATTAACATATGATTATGAAAGAGCTAGTGGTATTTATATTACAAGTAGTAACCAACCAAGAGCATTGCAGATGACAAAAGGCTACCTCATTGTATATTTGTTCAATTAAAGATGGTCGAAAAAGTTATAGTGGAGAATTTCTAGAAGGTAGACACATGTTTTTCTTTTGAAAATCCATCCAAGATGTATTCAAAGGAACGTGCATATATGTTAATTTGAAAAAGAAAAAAATTACATAAGAAATTACCAACCATTTTGTCATAGTTTTGTTCTTTAGATTCTTAGAAATATCTTTAAAAGTTCTAAAATGTGAATAACGTAATTGCTATGGTTTTGATAACTGTGCAGTGACGAGTTTAGTTTTTGGTTTGTCTCACTCTAACATCCAATGCATTGACAGTACTAATTGGATGCACTGCACCTACTTTCCCTCCATATGTACACATATGGCAATCCATCCTTCAGCAATGTGTCATTGTTCGTATCTACCCATCTCCCATGCAAGCAACTTGCTATGTGTTGGTTTTTACATGTAATTCCATTGCCAAGAGGTATTTCTATGCTTTTCAACCGATGTATTGGAGATTCTATGCCTCATTCTGCATAGAGTTGCAAAGAGTTACAAGGGTCTGCAAAGAGTGAACTTACATACAGGTACCTACAAGATGAGGCTTTCCAAAAGACTCTTTAGGGAATAACGAGAACCCATGTGTTATGGAAATTTCAACTTAATGTCTCTAGGGAATACCCAAAACCTATTTCAATCTAGTTGTAGGGTCTCCAATTTGTTAGAACATTTTTACATTTGTAGTGTACTATTTTTTGTTTGTAGTTAAGAGTCCTTATTGGAACTCTCTGCACAACCTACTAATCTGATTTTTGCTTGGTGTATGTTTTCCAATTTTTCCAACAAACGGGCTTCCCTTATCTTCCCTTTGGAAATCCTTTTGATCACTTCTTCAAATGCGTCAACTCTTATTTTAACAAATCAAAATCTACTCAAGGGATCCATGAATTTGTTGGTAATTACAGTGCCCTGAATATAACCACTACTGCTACATTTTAAATAGTAATGTGAATTCTTGTTATACCCTTCGTGAAGTTAAATGTGTTGTGGTTGTGAATAGATAGTTAAATCTGACTACCAATTGGAGAAAATCACTACAACTAAAGCCATTCGGATTCTTTTGGACTATTATCGATCATCTCATTGCTGACATATTATTAGCAGAACATTCCATATATTTATCCATCAAATTCCAGACCTTTGTTCCAATTAATCTGTTGGTTTTACTAAATGGTAAAGTCGTGGAATTAATCTTTTAGTTTTACTAAATTGTAAAGTTGTGGAAGAGTTTTTTTCCAAATGGATATTTTGTTGAGACTTCATATCTTTATCACATACACAACTCTTAGAAGCTCATTATTCCATCCTATTTCCTAGATATCGGATTTCTTACTTCATAGATCACATAAACTATAGTAGATTATGTTTCTTTACTAAGAGACATGAGTGTTGTTAACAATAACTAATCCAGTTGATACCTCATCAAAACATGGGACACTACTCAATTCACCCTTCGGATGAAGGGTTTTAAGTAGATTCACATATTCAAATGGATGTTTTTTGTAATTAGATGGCTTTTAAAAAAAAATAGAAAGCATAAATATATTTATAACGAAGAAACACATGCAGAAAAAAAATGATTGTATTGAAGCATATTTCATTGCCAAAGCTGATCAATGTTTTCATCTGCCAGACCTGTTATGGGAACTAGCTTTGCAGTATTGATGCAAGACAAAATTAACCAACCCTTCTTTGTATTCATTGTAGCGTTGACACGGAATATAAATGAAGCATGGTTTGATTTATTTCATTCTTGTGGTTGTAGTTTTAGCATTCTGTGAAATACGAACAATTTTATTTGGAAATCATAAACTAGATTTACATAAGAGTATTTTGTGATGAAATGTATGAGAATACTAATATTGTAATGTCTCTGGCTACTGTTTATGGATTTCTCTAACATTTAACTTTTGCGTTGGAATTTTTTTGTTATTATTAAAGTATATATTCTATTTAATATTCTTTCTACTATTTTCATTTCTCTTATGATTCTAATCCAGTCCTTTTTTTAAAGTGCAAATTTCCATTATCTACTTGGTTGTTTTTTTTTAATTGTTTATCTTCTTCATACTTTTAAGCTCCATATCTTGTGCCATATTTGCTATCTACAATATATACACAATCATAAAAAAAATGTTCAAAAAAATAAGAGTATCTTTCTTGTCATCTTCTTCATAGTCTTCGAATCTATTGCTGCAACTGTAAAGTATGAGTCTTTAACTAGATTGTTATCACATTTATACACATCACAAACCTTTACACATACTAATTACATTCAAACTGTGTTATAGTTTTAGTTTTGTTTTCAATGTCTATGAACTTGACAACCATATCATCTTTAATGTCTTCAAGATTTCCTACCACATTTAACACAACTATACACATCATCAACTTTTAATTTAACATCACCATCAAGGTTTTACTGAATATTTGTTTATAGTGACATCATAGACATTTTCTTCACATGTAGAATTTACGAAAGTGCTTCCTTCTTCATGTGCAACCATTGCATGATTGCAACTTGCATCTTCTACAATAAATCTTGCATTGTGTTCTTCAATCTCATCTTCATGTTTACTTTACACAACACCTACAACGTTGTCTTCCCTTTTTATAATTTCTTCTTCAATTCTATGTGATTTGGATTCAACATGTTCATTAACACAAGTACCTTAAATTTCATCTCCAACATCAATTTGGTTGTGTTCTCCTTCAATTGTACGTGCACATTCACAAGTATTAGAGGTATAAAATGATTTTAATGTCTACACTGGAATGTTGATCATCTTTTACATATTCCCCATTGTTGATTTTCTCTTTAAGAAATTCATCATCAACAATAGACATTTTGTTGTAATCATTTTCTTCAAATTTACTCTGTCGCTTGTGTGACTTCCAAGGCCATATCATCTTGAATTATTTTGTCACGTCCCCATCCCTCCAAGCAAGCAGAGAGGACGCAACCCTGGACTTAACCAACCGGGCTAAGAGCCCATGAACATGTACAGGCATAGATAAAATGCTGAAATGCTAAAACAGAATGCTGATAAAGAGATGCATTACAGTGGAATGTACATAAATACCATCATTCATCATACGCAACTACAATTGTATTTTATGCACATCTATGATTATTTATCTTGCACAGCGGAATCGATATGCATTCAAACAAGCATTCATTCAACATGTTCATTTCATTTTAATTAATAGTAAATATAGAATTGCAGAGGTAAAATACTCAAGATGACTTATCTTATGAAAGCTTCGTTCCGCAACCAGCTACGTCGCTGCAACGTTCCACCCAACCATAGGCCAGCGTGCTCCTTAATCTCTCAGCAACGCTGCCACCCCCGAGATGGGCATGATTCTCCAAGGAATGAGGGAACTAGCAAGCTTACACATAGCCAGGGATATACAAAACATAGCCAAGTCAACACAGTTGGGTTTATCAGGCCATTAAGGAGCTGGAGAAGGTAAATTGCTAAGCTGGTGAGCTCATTACAGAGCCAAGAACACCTACACCAGAACTAGCCTGACCTCTAAGACACCCAAACACACCCAACACAAGGAATCAGTCCCTTCTTTGCTACACAGTCCCTCAGGCCCTGCATTCCCTTCCAATGCTATTCAGGGGTGATGGAGAAGAAGGCCAACCCTCTAGCTCTGTCTATGTGGTTTTCAGCCACCAGGTTTATCAAGAAAATCTAATCCAACATCCCTGCTCCTCCCACAGTCCGAAGACCAAACATTGCACTCCGGCAATTAATTTAGTTGTCACAGCTTAAACCGGGAAAATGATTTCTGAGTCGTTCTTGGCCCTCTCGTGGCCAAAACGACTCCCAAAAATCGAATTACACAGTCCCAACTAAACAGTAAACATGGGGGGGAGAACAATAATTCCAATCTCAGCATTAAAATGACGGAAATTACACAACCATACCGGTCTGTAAGGAGAAAATACAGCTGAGGACGTGAATGGCTCTTTTCAGGAAATCGTGGGTGAAAACGCACAGCTCTTAGCTCGTTGTATCAGCTGGAAACCAGGAAAATTCCTATGCGTGAGGAAGCAATCCAACCCAGTGAGGAAGGGAATAGACAATGGAGGTCCTGCGTGAGGAAAAACAGCTCCGTTTTTTCCCGTGGATGAACAAACAACAGGAAGGACGCGAAATTTCAGTGCGTGGGTGTTCAACAACTCGTGGAGAGAGGAAGAAAATTCTGCGTGGGTGAAGAGTGTGTTTTTCCTTTCCATTCAGAAGTCAACTATGGGTGGAGTGTGCGTGGAGGCATGGACTGACAGTCCTGCCACCCCACTCCAAAAACAATTAATTTCCATAACTTCCCTAAGCTACCAGCAGAAATTATTAACTGAAGGTGGTTGGAATAAAACAAAGGAAGATGACACATGGTTTTTTTTTTCCTTTTTGGCTCAAGATTGACAAGTCCCCCCACACATCCTTATCCATGGGAAAATCATGCCCCATTCGATTTAGTTTCCGCGACCGTAGCTGGTTGTGTTCATTTTAATTACAGATGCATATTTACATGATGACCAACATAATATATGCCGCGTGGCCTGATATACTATCGGTGACAAATTTAAATCCTAAACATAACGTGACCAATGAATGGTGGGGCCTTGGCATTTAACTCTACACCATGATCATTTACAATATACACATCATATACATCTAATGTAACGGGGTCAAAACCGGGACATTACATATTTTCCATTTATTTTTTATTTTATAGCATTTATTTTATTTCAAATAGGAGATTAAGTTTATATTTGAGACCTAATAATGAGCCTACCTAACAATAGCTAATATAAGCAACATAGATCACAAGGTTTTTTTGAAACCTTTGTTGGGGAGGCTAGTTTCTTGATGCAAGCTTTCACTTTAACCAGGAGATCCTTCACCAACATGTCAAGGGACATCAGTTATCACATATTGAGGCTTGTTATATATATTCTTCTCACCTTGTAATATATATTATTCTCATATTATGCATTGAACCTTGTAATATATATTATTCTCATCTTGTGCATTGAAACTATCTACTTCATAATTGATACAAGCTACGATTCAATGTTGCATTGAAACTATCTACTTCAAAATTGATACAATCTATGATTCAATGCTGGTAGGAGATATGTATATTCATGGTATTTATCAAATGGTTGGATCAACAAATACCCATTTGGTTACTATGGTTTTATTCATCGCTCATGGAACATATATCTGAATTATGAAAGGCAAGAGGAGCTTGTGCTTCCATGGTTTTTGGTTTTGTTTTTTGTTTTTCAACGGGAAAGGCTCAATGGAAATTATGGTGTAGTGGCCTTTGTAGTGGGATATTTGCTTCTCATTTCAATTATATCATGGACAATTTGTTATTGCATGGTTGGGATCCATCCAGGAGTAGCCCATTATGTATTTTTCAGAGCCCCTCATTACCTGAGAGGCTTGTCTATTTTTTACATATTCATTTTTTTGCTTGTAGGGAAATTAATTTATGTAGGAAGTTCATTCTCCAGTATCTACATCTATTTGGTTGCAAATACTCTTGACATTTAACCGATTCATCTTCTAGTTTTGACATTTGTGTCTTGTGTCTTTTCCCATATGCCAATGACCCAATTCATAGTGCTTTTCTTGGCCAATTAGATTTTCCTGCTTACCTGCAAATCAATATCTATAATGGATCCACTTCAGGGTACTAGAAAAGTATTATTACCCCACACAAACTCAGGGCAAACGTTAATTTCAACGCCCAGAAATCGCACCATGAATCACATCATTCAAGGTTATATTTGTGACTGAGAATTGAGGGAAGTAGGTAGTGCAGATTACTTGTAACCTTATTAGTTTTTACATATCCAATTTACTCTCCTTTAACCAATCCATCCATATTCGGGTTACATTTTTTACGATATACTATTTTACCATATATTTTTTCAGGTCCTTCTTCCCTCATATTTGAAATGATAGTAGAAGTGTCTACTTAATTGGCTTGTGTGCAACAACATCTAATTTTCCTAGCAGTTCAGTATGCAAGGAATGTGGTAACAACATATAAGTGTGAAACTGTTGTGTATGTTGAAGCCTTATCTATTAGCTATATTAGCCATACCTCCATCATTCATAACTCTCTCTCTATCCGGCGACAGATAAAAAATCATTCTCTTTTATGTGCTTCGTTTATCCCGATGTAACACTTGGCCCTAACTTCATGGTAGGGTTATAGTTCTTGCTTTTTAAGGCTTTGGATTACTTGTATAACTTCATGGTAGGGTTAGGGTTCTTGTATTTTAAGGATTTGACTTACGGGTATAATCATCTGTGTTGGTATCCAGGTAATTCTTACAACTTATAATCCAATAGAGGTTCATTTTTACCATGGATACAATAATTTAAACTACAAATTTATCAATAAGAAAATGATCCTTCATGGTTGTTTTAATTGCAGGGAATATTAATGCTTGTGTCGGGGTACATATTCCAAATCCCACGTGGCGGTATTCTATGCCTTGTATGTGTTTTCTTCACTCTCATGTTCTTCACTATGGCTACTAGTCACAGGGTTGTATTGAACACGTTAGGGTTTTGGATATTTTCTTAAACTTTCTCTATACTTTTAATGTATTGCAAGCATGAAGTTTTGTTGTGTAGTTTAAACATGTTGTTCCTTTAAAAAATTAAAAAATTATATGTATTATTCTTGCATTTTTCTTCTTCTGAAACTAAATAATTGGTAAAATGTTTTGTCAGTTAGTCCATAATGGAGTTAAAAAGATCAGGTTGGAAGAATCGATAGTCATTATTAGCTTGGTTACATGAGTACAGGTTATGCAAAATCCACATTTCAACTTGCGGGCTTGGATATAAAACTTATGAATGTAATAATTCAAATTTTATATAAAACATATGAAATACACCAATACCACCATAAATCGACAATCATTATTAGCTTGGTGACGTGAATGTCGGTTACGCAGAATTCACATGTCAATTTGTCGGCTTGGATATAAAACCTATGAATGCAAGACTTCAAATTTTATATAAAACATGTATAAACATATACACACACTATTTTGGGAGGCTATTCAAGGTCAGGCCAGTCTATGCTCCTAGGATTCAAGTAGCTATACGACGTGCTTAAATTACCTATGCATTTCTTTTTCATGAACTCAACTACTAATCTTATGGCTACCCTGCTATCCTTGCAGCCTATATGCTCTATTATCAACCTAACCTATTATGAGGACACACTCAACTAATAAAACATCAAAAGGGTATGAGTTAAGAAAATATATTATGCATCTTGCATAGCAATGTAAGAATTCCCTTCATAATCATGTACTCAAAAAAATTTGGCATCCCACCGTTCAAATCTAAAGGAAAATATTTTCACATCCCAGCTTTCAAATCTAAGGGTAGGAAATATGTAGCTTTGCTGCTAAGCCTTGTTTTTTGTTGAGTCACAATTTAGTACATCTTGCTTTTTTATATTTTCTTTTAATTGAAATTCGATAAGATGATTAATAAAATATTTTACAAAGTTTGTATGTGAAAGCATGTTAATATTAGGTTTTACTTCTTTCTCAGAGGATATTGGTCTTTTGTCCCATATATTCCATTTTCACTTCTTTAATTGTTCGTTGAATTGAGTATTTCTCATTAATTTATTCATTATTGAGGTGCACGAGACATAGTACTCCAGCATATTACACTTTTTCTAATTTACCAATTTGTTGTTTTTGTTTTGAAATTGTGGATTCTTTTTTTTCCCCAAATTTTATTTATTTATAACTGTATATGTATATGTAGTACAGAAACTGGATCTTCCATAATAGACCGTACAAACATAGAGAGAAAAACAAGGATCCAAAATTTCAAGGACCATAGTCAGAAATAGAGTCCAAATAAAATGAAGAAAAAATAGTCCCAGGTCAAAGTCCAGAGCTAAACAAAAATAAAATAGAAGCAGTCCATGACATCCACCAAAGAATTACCTAGGTCCGAAAAGGATCAAGACAAAATAGTATGGAAAGGCCCTATGATGAAAGGGAGCCATTTTCCTAGAGCTCGAAGAAATAAAAACTTTCCACCTCCAGATGACCCTTCTTTGAAATCAAATCATCCATATGGTTATGCTCCCTGAAAACGTGCGTGTAAGTGATGTCCCTAAAAAGACTTATCAACTTCGTAGTCTGTTTAATCCAAGCCTATAGGTGTAAATTTTTTATTCCATGAACATTCAAATCCCAATCGATGATGACCTTCGAATCACCATGAACTCAGACCCCTTTCAAACCAAGGCTAAAATATAAATGTAGAAGGATCCATAATGATAGAAGACCACCCTTGGTGTTTGTTCCAAAATCGCATAGCATCCATAGCTTGTAGAATATGTTTTGATCCAAGAAAAGTATAGCACCGACTCCATAGGAAAAAGAATCATGTATTGAGGATCCATAAAAAAAACCCCACCAGCTTATCAATTGGGAAAAGAGCCATTGATATATTAGTTTTTGGAAGCTTGGATCTAGTACCCTTTTCCTCAAAGCACTCTTTAAAGGTTACCATAACCCTGTAGTAGATAGATAGAACGTTTAGAGAAATATTTAAAAAAAAATCATGTTCCCACCTTTCTAGAGTTCCCAAGAGATCAAACAAGGAAAGGACTTCCATTCAGGAACATGATCTTTACACGATGAAAGGCAATCTGAAAGGGAGCTCCCCTTCCAATAGTCTGTGCATTTTAATACCCGAGCAACAAGCTACCATACTGAATTAGAGAAAGGACAAGAAACAAAAATATGGTAGATAGTTTCTTCAGCTCATCCACAAAGAATGCAAAATTTTGGACCGATCCTACCCCTCCTAGAGAGAATATCCCAAGTAAGAAGACAATTATCCAACGCCAGCCAAAGGAAAATTATTATTTTATACGGTGCTTGTCAGGACCATATCACTTTATGCCACCATTGTAGATCGAATCATTACAGGAAATTTCACCTCAAAATGGGCCTCCTAAAAAAACTTAATAAAATAATATTTATTAATTTTGAAGGAAGAAAAGAAAAAACTATTTTTTTGTTTGTATTTTCGACATATCTCACCGTGTTTTTACTCAAATTTCGATCGGGAGAGCTCAATGGATGAAGATTTAAATTCCGCATCCAATAAGTACCCACTCGACATACTTTTGATGGACCTCGCTACCCCAAAAACAAGAAATACCTGAAAAAACATGATTATGATGTCATCATCATGTTTTTTCAAGTATTTCTTGTTTTTTGGGTAGAGGGATCCGTTAAAAGTCTGCCAAGTGGGTACTTGTTGGATGTGGAATTTAATTCTGCATCCAACAAGCTCTCCCGATCGAAATTTTAGTAAAAACACGAGGAGATATGTCGAAAATACAAACAAAAAAAGTAGTTTTTTTTATGATACCTATCCCCAAATTTATATTAAAAAAGTGTTTGAGAACTATACGGTATTTCAAATTTAAAGCAATTTCATTGGCTAACAAATGATGACATGGAATTTGAGTTAAAGTTAAAAGGCCCATTTTGAGTTGAAATTTCCTCTAATGACAATCTCCTCTGCTAATTGTTGATAAGTAAGAGATGTTGTCAATATGTCGGTGTTCCTATTAAAATACCATTTTAGTTCATTAGCACAATCATCAATGAAAATAGATCATTTTTGTAGTCCAATGATATAATTCAACCATTCAGCACCCAAGACCCAGTTGAGAAGTGGTTATCCATCCATGTGGGATGCTTGCATGAATCGACAGACATGTGATATGAATCAGAGTGAAATATCCTTTAGCATGTAGGAAAATTTTCAAATGTTTATGTAGTTTAAAAGGTGAAGGCCCCCCGATAATAGGATCATCCCCCATACAGATGGATCAACCATTTCCAGGAATCCAAGCTAGCCAATTTCCACATATATAAAAGGAGTCAATGAGGCCAATCCAAAAGTTAGATACACCTTTTTGCGAGTTATTTCTATGATGGATCCATTACACCAAGGAGAGACACTTGGAATATTTCGTTTGAAGAACTTTGGCCTACAGGGTTTCTCCAAAAATGGCCAATCAAAGACTCTTTTCTATTAAAGCTAAACAGAAATTGTAAATAATTTTCAAAGACCATCCCCCTTTTCCTTTGGTTGAGCAATTACATCCCATTTTCCAAGATGATATTTGGTATTTTCCTAATTTCTTGGCCAGAGAAAAACAAAGATATTTTTTCTGATTGCATTTAAAATTGATCTCGGAATTATACTCAATGATAACCAATATATAGATAAGTTTTCCAACACCGATTTATCCAATATCATCTTCCTTCCAAGAGATAACCAACGCCAACACCAGTGTTTGATACAGATATCAAATATTTTCAATAGCCATAGCCAGTCTCTGGCTCTATAACCATTTGGATTTATAAGATATCCAAGATATATGGTCCCAGAGGATAAAGGATTCACTTTAACCTGGAAAAGAGCACTAATTTTTGTGTCACTGCTAGATCAACACAATGCTCCAATAAATTAGATTTATGTAAGTTTATGGACAACCTTGAAACACTATAGAAAATATTGATCAAATCATGATAATAATTCCATTCCATAATAGAGTTATATCCAAAAACTATGATATCGTCCACGAACAGAATGTGGGAAACAGAGAGATTGCAACCAAACTTTATACCTTGTATCTTACCCTCAGAATTCGCTTTTTTAACCAATATGTTGAGACCTTCGATCACAAGTATGAAGAGTAGAGGAGAAAGGGGGAAGCCCTATCACAGTCCTCTAGAGGATGAGAAAAAATATGTATCACTTACATTAACCAGTACAACAAAGGAGATCGAGGAAACACAACCCATAATGCATTTCATTACCTTAAAAGGAAGTCCAATTTGGATAAGAATAAATATGAGAAATACCCACTAGACATAATCATATGCTTTGTTGAAGTCTAGTTGAAGAGCAAGTGATTTTTGGTTCCTTCTCTTAATACTATGAAATACTTCTTGTGCTACACCTATGGCTTCCAAGATTTTCCTCCTTTCCAGAAAATCAAATTGTTCAGGTGAAACGCATCTGGAGAGTATAGGTTTGAGTCGATTAGTTATAACCTTTGATATTATTTTATACACAAAATTTCATAATGAGATGTGTTGAAGGTCTCCCAAATCATTTGGAGAAATGTTTTTTGGAATCAATGCTATAAAGGTGGAATTTATGGCCCCCGTAATAGCACCACAAATTATTGATTCCTCAATTGCATCTAATAATTCCTATCCCATGAAATCCAGACAATCCAAGAAAAATTCCATGGTCTAACCATGTGGACCAGGAATTTTTGATCTCGTTGAGGCCTTAATTGTTGATTTTAGTTCATCCACCGTAACTGGAAGAAATATCTCTTCTCCCTTGTCCTCAGAGAAGAATCTAGGATATTATTCAATTACCAATAACTGATATGTGATTGATATGCTACCTTCATCCTTATAAAGAGTCTCAAAATGTGAGAAGGCCAACTGCTGGAGACCCCCCATCTCTAAAATTTGCAGACCCTCATCATTTTTAAGTTCCAATATTGAGTTTATATTTCGAAGATGTTCAATGAACTTATGGAAAAAAAATCGTATTTTTATCACCTACCTCCAATGATGTGATATTGCTAATAAGACAGGATTTTTTATCATAAATCCTCAGTATTCTTAAATTCTCTTGTTCAAGGACTATCAAGGAGTTCAATTCCGACTGCTAAAAGATCCCATTTCCAAACTTGGCAGTAATTGAGGAAATTTGTTCCTCAATGTAACAGAGATCCCTTTTTGCCAAATTTTTTTTCTCTTTTTCCCATTTGATAACATCATCTTTTAGCATTTTCAGTTTCTTGGTTAGGTGTTCCATTAGAGGAAAAAGGTCTAATTCCAGAGAGGAAGTCCATACCTATTTCACTAGCTCTTTAAACCCCTTCTCCTTCAACCACCCATGATTAAATTTGAAGGGTCTTTTTTTAAATTCATCCTATGCCTCAAATTGAAAAATAATAGGATAGTGGTCCGAGAACTTATTCAGATCAACCTAGGTCCTATATTTATCCATCTTAACTATTAATGAAGTGTTGAGGAGGAATCTTTACAACCTCTTTGATATCCCCTCATAACCCAATCTACCATTCCTCCACGTAGGACAAATAGGTAGTGTTAGTTTTTTATCAATTAGACAATATTATATTAGGATCTTATCTAAGACAATAACATGCAAAGCAATCAATCACAAGAGACAATAGACACAAAGATTTTCCTTGGGGAAACCATAAATGAGAAAACCCCACAACTTCCTCAGAGATAGAATGATTACCAATGGCAATAGTAAAACCCAACTACAGAAAGATCAACAGTTGTTATCTCTCTCACTTGTGTGAGCTCCTCTTCTCTCACCTATGCGCTACATATGGTTGAGTGTGTGTGTCAAATAAATAGACTCACTCTCTATTTATACTAGTTTCCGACTTGACAATTAATTACTAGGGCATAATTCTCTAGGAGAGTCTAATAACCCTAGTGCCCCACAACTGTGGGGAATTTTCCCCCAACTTACAAAGGAGGGTTAATATCTCTGACTTTACATGACTTGATTACATTAATGATTCTCCTGATAGGAACATCGGGGACCAATGAAATACAATATATAAAATATACAAGTGAATACATTTCAAAGTTACAAATACATCAACACTCCCTCTTAACTAGGAAGGTATTCTCTTGACACAATTCATCGGCGCAAGTCTTCATCACTGGATCATTCATCAAAACTAGATCATCATCAAAGCTGGATCATCATTGGATCATCATCACTGGATAATCATCAAGGTTGGATCATCATCAAAGTTTGATCATCACTGTTTCTGCTATCTCGATCAACTGGTGCTATCTCTCCATTCTACTCGTCACATGAAGTTCTACAAACCCAACCATTTTTCATGTTGGATGTACTTTTTTTCTCTTGCAAGGAATTCTCCTACAGATCTAGTCCTTTTTCATACTAGATGTAGTTCTACAGAGAAAGCCCTTTTTCATGCTGGATGTACCTCTATAGAGCCAACCATTTTTTATGCTAGATGTAGGACTCCATAGAGCCAGCCCTTTTTCATACTGGATGTAGTCCTCTATAGAGCTAGCCCTTTCATGCTGGATATAGTTGTACATAGTCAATCCTTTTTCATACTGTATGTAGTCCTTTCCCTCTGAAAGGTCTTCCACTACAGAGCCAGTCCTTTTTCATACTGGATGTAGGCCTTGCCCTCTGCAAGGTCTTCCGCTACAGAGCCAGTCCTTTTTCATACTGGACGTAGTTCTACAGAGCCGATCCTTTTTCATACTAGATATAGGTCTCATCACTTATATCTGACCATGGGAGGAACCAATCCTTCCACCATGTCAGAAAGGCACAACACTTACATCTGACCATGGCAAGAACCAATCCTACCACCATGTCAAAAAGGCACAACACTTACTTTTGACCATGGGAGGAACCAATCCTACCACCATGTCAGAAAGGCTCATGTACTCATCAATTCCCCTTGGAAGGAACCTCGATATGGAGAATACCAAGCTTCTCCCTGAAGTACTCAAAATTCACTATGGCTAATGGCTTAGTCAACACATCATCTATCTGTTCGTCTGTCGCAACATATTGGAGCTTCAATGCTCCTCTTTGCACCATATCCCCGATATAGTGATATTTGATCTCGATATGCTTCAACTTGTCATGGAATACTGGGTTCGCCAACAACTTCACATAAATTTGGTTGTCGCAATATATACAAGTAGCATCCACTAGAGATAAAACAAATCGAACAGTAGCTTCCTCATACAAACTGCCTCACAACTAGCTGAACAAGCTGCAACATACTCTGCTTTGGTTGTACTCAATGCTATGTAGGACTGCTTCCTGCTAAACTAAGAGATCACACCTGATCCCCTGCTGAAGCAGCACCCTAAAGTGCTCTTTCTATCAATGGCACTTCTTGCCCAATCCAAATCCACATAAACTTCTACGTTAATCTTCTGATTCGCCTCATACTTGAGCCCATAGTCAACTGTACCCTTCAGGTACCTCAGAATATGTTTGCATCAATCAGGTGAACATGTCTTGGATCTGTCAGGAATTGGCTCAATGTGTTCATAGAAAATAAAATATCTAGTCTCATGTTCGTCAGGTACATCAAGGACCCAATCATCTGATGATACAATGTAGCATCAACAGACTCTGATGAAGCATCACTCAATAGCTTCTAGTTCGATGCCATAGGCGTGGTCATGGCCTTGCAGTCCATCATCCTGATTCTCTTCAAGATCTCTACTGCATACTTCCCTTGTCCCAGGGAGATTCCATTTTCACTCTGCCACACCTCCATGCCTAGAAAGTAGTGCATCATACCCAATTCTTTCATCTCGAACTCAGTAACAATATTCCTCTTCGTGTCAGCAATCAATCCATCCTCACTTGTTACAAACTGGTCATCTACATATAGTAGGAGTATCACTAGGTTCCCTTGTTCAACCTTGTAGTAAAGGTTGGAATTCGCTTTACTCATGGTAAATCCCAAACTAGTCAGGAAGTTGTCAATCCTTCTGTACCATTTCTTGGGTGCCTATTTCAGACCGTACAGGGATTTCTTCAATTTACACACATGATTTTCCCTGTCATGTGTCTCAAAACCAAGTGCCTGCTCCACGTACACTTCCTCTTCCACTACACCATTCAAGAAGGCAGTCTTGACATCCATCTGGTGTATTTTCCATTTCATTACTGCAGCAAGAGAAAGTACTGATCTAATGGAAGTGTATCTGGCTACAAGTGAAAAAATTTCTTCATAATCTATTTCTTCTTTCTTGGAGAAGCCACGAGCCACAAATATTTCTTTATATTTCTCTATGCTGCCATCTGCAACATGCTTAATCTTGTAGATCCACTTGGAAGTCACAACAGACTTCCTCTTTGGTCTTGGGACAACATCCCATACATCATTCTTCATGATCAATGGGTACTCCTCTATCATAGCATCCTTCCATTCTTTATCTTCTGCTGCTTCTTCATAGTTGGAAGGTTCTTTATCAATGATGTCACATAATAGGGCTACATAACCGGAGTAGGACCTAGTTCTTTTCCTCTCTCTATGCATTTCTTCTGGAGCCCCATATCTTTTTGCACCTTAGATAGCCTCTCATACCCATGAAGGTTTCCACTGTGAGTATTATTTTATTGGGGTGGATCTATAGGTTCTTGGGGTTCTTCTATTTCTCAATCTGCTTCTTGAGTTGCATCGTTCATAGTTGTATCTTGAATCCTGGGTGCTTCTGCTTCTTCAAGGTCTTCAACAGGTCTCTATCTGGATTTGTTGTAACCTAAGTATTCGTCAAATTGCACATCCCTACTGATGTCGATCTTCTTGAATTCTGGGAAGTATATTATGTAAGCCTTCGAGCTTTCACTATATCCCACAAATATGCCCTTCTTTCCTGAAGGATCTAACTTTGTCCTCTTTTCTTTCAGAATGTGTATGTACACTAGACAGCCAAATATTATGAGATGACTAACTTCTGGTTTCTTTCCGCAGAAGAATTCTTTAGGTGTCTTGTTCTCAAGTACTCTATGTGGAGTACGGTTCTGTACATACACAATTGTTCTAACAGCTTCTTCCCATATATGCATGGGAAGATATTGATTATGAAGCATTGCCCTTGCAACTTCCGTAATCGTTCTATTCTTCCTTTCTGCAACCCCATTCTATTGTGGATCATATGGAGTGGTCAACTCCCTCTTAATTCCTAAATATCTGCATAATTCTTTGAATTCATTTGATGTGAATTATCTGCCATTGTCGGATCAAAAGGTCTTGATTTTCTTTTATGTGTGGTTCTCAATCAAGGCTTTCAGTTCTTTGAACTTACTAAATACTTCATTTTTGTTTTTCAAGAAATATATACATGTCTTCCTAGAAAAATCATCAATGAAATAAACATAGTATATATACCCACTCAATGAATTGGATGACATCGAACCGCATACATCGGAGTGGATGATTTCCAAGATTCCTTTTGCCTTGCTCTCGCTACTTGGAAATATCTTCTTTGTGTTCTTTCCTTTCGTACATCCTTTGCAAACACCTTCATGTTTTGTCTGTATTTCTAGAAGACCTTCAACAACTTTGCTTGGAAGTGGTAGTTCCCTATAGTGCACATGTGCAAGCCTTCTTTTCCAAAGTTCATTTGTCTCTACTGAGTCATGGACCAAAGCTTGTTCTAGTTGTCCCTTTAATTTGTATAATCCTCCCTCTTGCTCTCCAATCACAACCGTATCATCTATAGTCTTTCCCTTTAGCCACATAAGGACTTGTCCATCTACAAATGCAATCCTCATTCCTTTTGCATCTAATGCAGAGATGGAGAGAAGTTTCTTCTTTAGTCCCGGTACAAACAAGAAATCCTTCATCTTCATAGACTTTCCGAAGTCTAGCTTATAAGAGGATTCACCACTACCTTTTTATAGGATATTGGTAGTCATCCCCAAGTTTCACTTTGTGGGGTGACTCATGTTTGGACATTTTCACAAAGGATTCTTTGAATCTTGTCATATGTTTGGAAGCCCCACTATCTATGAGCCAATCATTTCTTCCATGTGTGACAGTTCTCATGAGAACAGAAATCAAAACATATTCTTCATCACTAGAAGAGTCTTCTTCTTTGACTCTCTTTCTTGGAGGTTCATCATCCTCTGCAGTGTGAGAATGATGTCTTCTTTTGTAGTTCTTCTTCTTTTGAGAGCCTCCTTTGTTTCCAGGATAGTCTCTGGAGATGTGTCCTTTCTCATCGCATGTGTAGCATCTGATACTAGATAGATCTCTTCTAGGGTTATTTTGGTGTGAATGCTTACCTCTAGGATGATGATAGTTCCTTCTATTTTTCTTGGTGTGTACTGTGAGAGCTTGATATTCATTTCCCATATTTTCTTCTCAAGCCACTATTCGAGCTTCTTCTTGTGATCATTCCTCCCACAACCTACTGAAGGTGATTAGCTTTCTTCTAGCACAAATCCCTTGAATGAAGGAGTCCCATGACCTAGGGAGACCATTCAAGGCGGTCATCACAATTTTTGCATTCTCTACTTCTTCATCTACTGCTTCAAGTTGTTCTTTGATCTGGGAGACCCTTGTAAAGTATGATTGTATGGTCTCTGCATTCTGTATCTTCCGATTTATGTTTTTCCCTTCAAATAGCTTGGTCAAGGCATCAAACATCTCTTTAGGTGTCTTTAGGGAGGACACATGTGGTATGAGGTGATCCTTGATTGAATCAGCAATAATCCTATTGGCCTTGACCAAGTTCTTCTTATGTAAGGCCTTAGCCTCATCTCCCTATGGAACTGGAACCTCTCCACTAATGTAGGAGTCCAATTCATTTTCTTCAAGAACTAGTGAGATCCTATACTTCCATGCTCGAAAGTTATCAGCTCCTTCAATATTTTCATCAAGCTTGGTGTGATGAGACATCTTAACTGAGAACATGGGGTGCAGACCAAGGAATGGTGGAATACTGAGCTCGATGGCATTGTCCTCGATAGCCTTGGTGATGGTGTATGGCCCATATCGGAGTGGGAAAAGCTTGCAGTGGGGTCCAGCGAGGTGCCCCTTCTGCAAATGTAGCCACACTTTGTTGCCCACCTAGAAGTTGTGTTGCACCTGATTCTGATCATGTTGATGCTTGTACTTAGCACTGGATTTTCCAATATGTCTTGAACCTGTTGGAGAATGTGATGAATGTGCTCAATGAAGCTATTTGTCTTAGAAACTTCAAACTGGACATGAACTAAATCATCCTGAGTAGTTGCAAATGGCATGGCTACGTCAATGGGACATAGTGGCTGGAATCCCAAGCCCACCTGAAAGGGGCTGTGGTCGGTTGAGCTATGGAGGGCCCGGTTATAGCTATGTTGTACATAGGGGAGGCTCTCATCCCATGTGGGTGGATTCTTTGAGTTGTACATGCGCAAAATGTGTACGATCATCCGGTTGACAACCTCTGTCTAGCCTTCAGTCTGGGGATGGAAAGCTGTGGAATTTGTGAGCTTGGTGTCTAACATTGACCATAGGCTAGTCCAGAATGTACTAAGGAACGTGTTGTCCTGATCTAAGATTATAGACTTTTGGATCCCAAAGTGTACCCACACTCGTTCAAAGAAGAGTTTAGCAATGGATTATGCTGTGATATTCTTCTTGCAGATTTCCATTATAACCATCTTTGAGAATCTATCGATGACCACGAACACACAGTCATTGCCATGCTTAGTAGAAGGAAGGCTTGACATGAAATTCATGGAGATGGATTCCCAAGGCCAACTAGGGGTAGGCAACGGAGTATAGAGGCCTTGCTTCTTTATGGTCGGTTTGGCAATGGCATAGGCAGTGTAGGATCGGATGTACTTCCTGACGTCCTATCGAAGGTTTGGCCAATAAAAATACTTATGCAGTACTGCCACTATTTTCTCGACCCCAAAATGCCCAGTGACCCGACTGTAGTGCGCTTCCCAAATCATCTTGGCATGATCGCTTGAAGGAACACAAAGGTGTCCCATGTGACATAGTAGTGCATCCTGGAGGTGAAAATTTGGAAATTGGTTTCCCTCTGAGAGAGTCCTGTATGTGTGGATGAATTCTGGATCACTCTTGTAGAGAAGCGACCAATTAGAGGTGTCGTGCCCACAAGAGTTGAGCACGGTGGTTATCGCCACGATCGGTGGTCGGCTGAGGCAGTCTGCAACATTATTGGTGCTTCCCTTCTTGTACTTAATATTCAATTGAAACTGTTGTAGATATGTGGAACACTTCTAATATCGATTGTTTTTGTAATGTCCCTTGTGTCTGTATGAGCTGTAGGGGTCGATGGTTTGTGTGGATGATCGTTTCCTTACCCAAAATGTAATGCTTCCATTGTCGGCAAGCCTGTACAATGGAATACATCTCTTTGTCATAAGTGGGATATTTGCAGACTGTGTTGGACAGTGTCTCACTCTGATATGCCACTGGATGCCCTTGTTGAGTAAGGACTTCCCCAATAGCATAGTCAAAGGTGTCTGTCTCGATCTCAAATGGTTGTTGCAAGTCTGGTAATGTGAGCACTGGGGCATAGCAGAGGCGGTGTTTCAATTCTGCAAACACCTTCTATTGAGTTTATGACTAGAATAATTTTTCTTTTTCTCCTCCCTTGGTGACTTGACTAAAGGACCAAGTGATATGAGAGAATCCCAACACGAACCTGTGGTAGAAATTAGCAAGACCCAGAAAGCTATGAAGCTCTGTTAGAGTAGTTGGTGCTGGCCAATCCTGAATGACTTGGATCTTGGTTGGATCCACATGTACCCCATGCTCATCAATAATGTATCCCAAATATTGAACCTGGGTCATGCCAAAAGTGCACTTGTCCAAATTGGCACACAACTTGTGTTGCCGTAGCGTTTGGAGGACCTGTCGGATGTGGTGGAGGTGCTCTTCCCGATTCTAGCTGAATATCAGGATGTCATCCAAGTACACTACTACAAATGAGTTGGTGAATGGTAGCAAGATGTCATCCATTAGTCTCATGAAGGTTGTAGGAGCATTCGTCAGCTTGAAAGGCATGACCAACCATTCGAAAAGGGCCTCCTTGGCTTTGAAGGCAGTCTTCCACACATCAGTCGGTTTGATCGGTACCTGGTGATACCCGGACTTTAAGTCGATATTGCTAAAATATTTCACCCCTTTAAGCTGGTCCAGGAGGTCATCAATCCGTGGGATCGGGTACCTATTCCGGACAGTGATCTTGTTTAGTGCTCGATAGTCAATACAGATTCTCCAAGTCCCATCCTTCTTCTGTACCAACACAATCAGGCTCTCACAGGGTGATGAACTTGGCTAGATGTGACCCTTTTGTAGCAACTCCTGAATTTTCCTTTTGTTTTCATCATTCTCCAGAATAGAGCGTCGATAGATTGATCCATTGGGAAGCGACGCACCTGGGTTCATATCCATGGGGTGCTTAACCTGACAGTGCATAGGAACCCCTGTGGGTGAGGTGAATATGTATCAGTACTCCTCCACGATCTTGTCCATTTGTTGTTGTCGCTACTTGGAAATATCTTCTTTGTGTTCTTTCCTTTCATACATCCTTTGCAAGCACCTTCATGTTTTGTCTGTATTTCTGGAAGACCTTCAACAACTTTTCTTGGAAGTGGTAGTGCCCTATAGTACACATGTGAAATCCTTCTTTTCCAAATTTCATTTGGCTCTACTGTTAGTTTTTCAACATTAAGTTAGCATTTTGTTAGGATATTTACTGAGAGAATAACAAGTACAGCAATAAAACAAAAGAGACAATGAACACAGTGTTTTTCATTGGGGAAACCATAAATGGAGAAAACCCCACAACTTCCTCAGAGATAGAATCAACACAATATGTAAAACCCCAAAACAATAATATGCACTCCCGATAGCAATAATATTCTTCTTGTCTAGCCCCAGTATCTTCTCCTTCCTCAACTATGCACTACACTTGAGTGTGTGAGTGATGTGTACTAAATAGAGACCCCAGCTCTCTATTTACACTAATCCCGACATGACCAACCCCTACTAGGGCCGACCTCTACTAGGAGAGTCTAATAACCCTAGTGCCCCGAAACTGCGGGGACTTTAACCCTTAGACAATCGGAGGGTTACTCACCATGACTTGTTTACATTATTGATTCTCCTGATCGGAACATCGGGGCATGACAACATGATTCAATCACATAATAGATACATCCTGAAATAAACATCGGGTTACAATACATAAGATACATAGATGAATACATTCCAAAGTTACAAATACATCAACACTCCCTCTTAACTAGGAAGGTATTCTTTCAACACAATTTTCAGCATTGGTCTTCTTCCTTGCATCAACTAGATCATCTCATCATCTGCATCTCGAGTCTTCTGAGTCTTCAAGTCATATTCATTCTTCGAATCTGGATCATCATGGGACATCATCACTGGATCTGGATCATCTCTCGATCTGGATCAACATCACTAGATCTGGATCATCATCACTGGACTGGATCTGGATCTAGATATGGATCATCACTCGATCTAGATCATCACTCGATCTGGATCATCACTGTTGGATCTGGATGATTACTCGATCTGGATCTCTCGAAGTCATCATAACTAGATCTGGATCATAGCTCGATCTAGATCTCATTTGGTCATCATCATGTGTTCTATCTTGTCATAAGAAGTTATACAGAGCTAGCCTTCTTTCATGCTGGTTGTAGGCCTAGCCATCAGGTAGGTCTTTTCCCAACACTTACATCTGACCTACTCATCAGAAAGGCATGCCCAGCACTTACATATGACCTACTCATTAGAAAGGCACGCCCATCACTCACATCTGATCATGTAGTAAACTACAATCACATCAGAAAGGCCCTACACTCACATTTGCCATGGAAGGAACTGAATCCTCTCACCATGATAGAATGGCCCACCCTTACATCTACCATGGAAGGAATTGAATCCTCTCACCAAGATAGAATGGCCCACACTTACATCTACCATGGAAGGAAATGAATCCTCTCACCATGACAGAATGTCCTGCACTTACATCTGCCATGGAAGGAACTGAATCCTCTCACCATGACAAAAGGGCTTGCACTCACATCTGACCTGGAAGGAACCAAATCCTCCACCCTCATTAGAAAGGCCCCCAGTCCCAGACTGAGCTACCTGGTAATGAATCAAGTGCCTCCACTCTCCCGGAGAATGGCAGTTGCCCTTACATCTATCCTACTCGACAGAATGGCCAGCACTCATATCTGACATGGAAGGAACTGAATCCTCTCACCATGACAGAATGGCTCAACCCTTACAATATGACCTACTTGTCAGAATGGCTTTGGATCTTAGCACTCATATCTAACATGGAAGGAACTAAATCCTCTCACCATGACAGAATGGCTCAGCCCTTACATCTGAGCTGCTCGTCAGAATGGATTTGGGACTCATCACTTTCCCTTGGAGGAAACCTCGATCTCGAGAACCCCAAGCTTCTCCCTGAAGTACTCAAACTTCACTCTGGCCAATGGCTTCATCAACACATTAGCTATCTATTCCTCCATCGCAACATACTGGAGCTTCACTGCTCCTCTCTGCACCATATCCCTAATATACTGATACTTGATCTCGATGTGCTTTGACTTGTCATGGAACACTAGATTCTCTGACAACTTCAGGCAACTTTGGTTGTCACAATGTATACAAGTAGCATCCATCTGGAGATCAAATAAATCAGATAGTAGTTTCCTCAGCCATACTGCCTCACAACTAGCTAAACAAGCTACGACATACTTTGCTTCAGCTGTACTCAGTGCCACACAGGATTGCTTCCTGCTAAACCAAGAGATCACACCTGATCCCATACTGAAGCAACACCTTGAAGTGCTCTTCCTATCGATGGCACTGCCTACCCAATCTGAATCAACATAACCCTCCAGGTTAATCTTCTGATTCACATCGTACTTGAGCCCATAATCAACTGTACCCCTCAAGTACCTCAGAATATGCTTTGCAGCAATCAAGTGAACATTTCTCGGATCTGTCAAGAACTGGCTCAAGGTGTTCACAACAAAGCAAATGTCTGGTCTCGTGTTCGCTAGGTACATCAATGACCCAATCATATGACGATACATCACAGCATCAACCGACTCTAATGAAGCATCGCTTAATAGTTTTAGGTTCGATGCCATAGGTGTGGCCATAGTCTTGCAGTCCATCATCCCAAACCTCTTTAGGATCTCTACTGCATACTTCCATTGTCTAAGGAAGATTCCATCTGTACTCTACCACATCTCCATACCTAGAAAGTATTGCATCATATCCAAGTCCTTCATCTTGAACTCGGCAGCAAGCTTTCTCTTCGTATTAGTAATCAACCCATCCATACCTGTCACGAACAAATCATCTACATATAGTAGAAGCATCACTGGGTTGCCATCTTCAAACTTGTAGTAAATGTTGGAATCTTCTTTACTCTTGGTAAAGCCCAAAATGGATAGAAAGCTATCAATTCTAATGTACCATGTCATGGGTGCCTGTTTCAAACCATACAGGGCTTTCTTCAATCTGCATACATGAGACTCTCTGTCATGTGTCTCAAAACCGAGTGGTTGTTCTACATACACTTCCTCTTCCACTACACCATTCAAGAAAGCAGTCTTGACATCCATCTGGTGTATCTTCCATTTCATCACTGCAGCCAGAGCAAGTACTGATCTAATGGAAGTGTATCTGGCTACAGGTGCAAAGGTTTCTTCATAGTCTATTCCCTCTTTCTGAGAGAAACCTCGAGCTACAAATCTTGCCTTATATTTTTCAATGCTACCATCTGCAGCATCTTTGATCTTGTAGATCAATTTGGAAGTTACAACTGACTTCCCTTCTGGTCTTGGGACAACATCCCAAACATCATTCTTCATGATCGATTGTTACTCTTCGATCATAGCATCCTTCCATTCTTTTTGTTCTACCACTTCTTCATAACTGGAAGGTTCTTTATCAATGAAATCACATAGTAAAGCTACATACCCGAAACAGGATTTGGTCCTCTTTCTTTCTCTATAATTCTCTTCTGGAGCCCCATATCTTTCTGCACCTTGGATAAGTTCTCATACCCAAGCAGGTTTCCTCTTATAAGGATTCTTCTCCAGAGGTGGATCTACAGGTCTTTGTGGTTCTTCAAATTCTCGAGTTTCTTCATTCATGGTTGTATCATGAATTCTGGGTGCTTCTACTTCTTCAGGTTCTTCAGCAGGTCTCTTTCTGGATTTGTTGTAGGTTGTGTCTTCATCAAATGTCACATCCCTGCTGATGTCACTCTTCTTATGTCTTGGGAAATATATTCTGTAAGCCTTTGAGCTTTCAGAGTATCCCACAAATATACCATTCTTTCCTGAAGGATCTAATTTAGTCCTCTTCTCTTTTGAATGTGGATGTACACAGGATGTAATGTCCCTGACCCTTCGACCAGCGAAGAGGATGCTACTAACACCAAACAAACGGGCAAACAGCCCCATGAACACGAACAGGGATAAATGTTGATATTAAAAAGCTTAACATAATACATACTAAGATGCATATAACATACAAGGATACATAGTTACTCAAGATTCAGCGGAAGCAAACATATACATTCCAAGATTCAACATGTTCATCATTTCTCATAAAACACTACATATAATTGCAGAGATGGAATAGTCAGGAGTACTTATCTTTTTAATGAAGAACTTGCCCCGCAACCAGCTATGTCGCTACAATGTTCCACCCAACCATAGCCCAGCGTGCTCATCAATCTTTCAGCAACAATGCCACCCCCGAGTTGGGCATGATTCCTCAAGGAATAAGGTTCAATGCAGGCTTACACATAGCCAAGGTTTTCCAATCAGCCAAACCCACATAGTAGGGTTTTACCAGGTCATAAAGGAGCTAGGAAAGGCTAAATGCTAAGCTGGTGGCCTCAACACCAGTCTTCTCAAGCATACCCAGCCTCTAATCCCACTCTCAATAGTCTGAAGACCAACCACTACATACTGCAGCAAAACAACCCATTCACAGCTCCGTGAAGAAGGCAAAGACAACCGGGTGACAATCCCAAACAAAAGGTGAAACACAGTTCAGGTCCACAAGAAAACTCAGGGTTGTTCTTGGCCCTAGCGTGGCCAAAACAACTCAACAGCAACCCAAAACCAGGGTACATCAACAACCACAAACTCCCAATGAAACGATGGCAACATTACGCAGTCTGCAATTGGGAAAGAAGCCAAACTCCCAGTGTGGATAGAGGAAAACTCAGTTAACGAATGTGGAAATCAATAGCCAACCAACATCCATGAGCCCACAGCACACACAATCCCCAATGTAATGGCTGGAGAACTTACATAAGTAGAAAAGGGAAAGAAAAAACTCTCAACCTCTGTGCAAGGGGAAAAGACACCGCCCAGGCAAAACATGGAAGAAAACACAGCGGTCTATAGCTCACGATCCACCACAAAGGATGGAAAACAATACACAGCTCAATAATGCCAAAGGAAAATAGGTTCTCTACGTGAATGGAAGGAACACCACCACAGACCAACAAACAACGTGAGAGAGGGAAAACGAACCCCCCAAACAAGAAATCACACCCCTTCTTAAATCAGCTCTGCATGAGGAAGATGAACTAACCCCCTACTACATGTCCCTACATGAGAGTGAACCCCCAAAAGCCCAAGAGAGTGCGTAGTGATGGTTCCCTTACCCACATGAAGGCGGAGAGAGGACTGGTGGAGTGAGCGTGTGGAAAACACTGACAGTCCTGCCACCCTCCACTTCTAGCAATAAATGCCTCAACAACTCAGCAGAACATTAAAAAGGTGGTTGGATGAGACAAGGGAAGGTGGGAAAAATAGACAGGGTGATGACATGTAGCTTTTTCCTTCATGACTCAAGGTTCATCATTTCCCCCCCCCCTTATCCTTTGGAATCATGCCCTTTTCATTTTAACGTTGCACCATCGTAGTTAGCTATAGGTTTACTTTAATTGATGTGCGTATTTACATGATGCCAAACTATAATGTGCCGGATAGCACGATATACCATCGCCAAGTATCCCTATTTCCGAAACATACACAACCAAATCGATGGTGGGGCTTTTTCCTTTAGCTCCTCACCATGATTAATTACATTATATACATCATGCAAATGGGGTCAAAACTGGGGTGTTACATTTCCCTCCCCCTTGGAATAACACCGTCCTCAGTGTTCCAATACATAGAAATACATATACAATTTGCACATCCAAAATTTCAAAATTTTGCAGATCTGTCCCACGTTCAATTATTTACTTTGAATGTTCAGGACCAAGCCCCTCGGCTTCCACGAAATTCTCCTACTGGTTCTCAGCTTTCAGCTTATTCCAAAGTCTAGGAACTTTGTGGCTGTTGCCCTCTTTATGTTCCCTCGTTGGACAGTCTCGACGTAAATGATGTCCTCCGCATCCCCAGTATTTCACTAGCTGATTCATCTTTACCTGCTCAATTTCCTTTGAGCCTTTATGCCTGGACCGTTTCTTAATGGGTCTCTTGGACGAATGTCCCATCACTGATCCAACTTCCTTTCCTTTGACGATTACCCCGAGAAGGATTTTCACCTCCCTTTGCAAACCAATAGAGTCTTGCAAAATCTAGTGGTTCATTTCATTCTGCCTTTCCTATATCTTGAGCATCTCTCCAATATTTTCTTGGGTCTTGGAATTCATTTAAAGGATACTTCCAGCCAAGTCCAGCAACTTTTGATCTGCTTCCATGATGAATGTGCACCACCGGGTTTCACTTTTCTCACCTGTGAAATGCACCATTGAAATTCTGTCAGACCAAGCATAATATAGACATTAAAATCAGTTAGTTAATTGCCCAATTGGCATGACAGTCCAAGTCTCATCAAGGAGACTTTCATATTTTCCATGCCTTTCCAGCAGGCACACGAGCTCATTCATGTCCATTCTAGGGAAGGGAATTAACTATTCCAGCATTCATAATTTACTTTAAGAAAATACACACATTCCATTTCCAGTCATACATGCATTCAACAATCTTTTGTTTTCACAAT